>ML792238.1:51591-99732 GCA_009831015.1 Picea engelmannii | reverse complement strand
TGATGTAATAAGTCTGCTACTTCAATGGGAGTCCATGTTCCCATTTGCCGATAAGAAAAGAAACCACGCTAGCTGGATATGGGGAATACTTCCAAAGTTTGTTCTATGGAATCTCTGGTTAGAGAGAAATCATAGAATTTTCATAGATAGCCAACTAAGTGTAGACAGAATTGGCATTAAAATTCAAGCAATGTTGGGGGAATCTGATGCTCACCTCTGCCCCACAGTAAAGCTTCACAATTTGGACGAAGACCAGAAGAGTTGGATAGCCCAATTCAACATCCCAGGGTTAGGAAGCCAACAAGGAAGTCACCCAATGCATGAAAGATGGGAGATCAGGGAAAATGAAACGGAATTTGCCAAATGGAAAAGCAAAATTAAAACGCCCATCCTCTACTTTGATGGGGCCTCGAAAGGGAACCCAGGCCAGGCTAGGGGAGGGGGCATCATTGAAGATCCCAGACAAGAGAAATCAACGCATTATGCCATTGGACTCGGCATAGAGTCCAACAACCGAGCCGAAGCCTTGGCGCTCTGGCAAGGGTTGAAATTGGCAATCAATCTCAGAATACAAGACTTGGCAATAATAGGTGATTCCAGAATAATCATACAGGCTATTACCAAGAGATCCACAACTCAAAACATCCACCTCAACAACCTCCTTGATAAAATCCACCTCCTATTAAGGAATTTGAACACCTATCACTGTTATCACGTTTTAAGGGACTTAAATCGAAATGCCAATAAAGAAGCCAACAAAGGCGTTCTATTGGATGTTGGAGAGCTGTCAGTCAATGGCATCATTGAAAATGTGGAAATCCCATGACCCATTGCAACTCAAGGGCACACAAAACACAGCGTTGTAATAGAGCTGGAACACAGTTGTTGAAACACAACTGCTGGAACACAACTGCTGGAACACAGATGCTGGAACACAGATGCTGAAACACAGAAGCTGAAACACAGTTGCTGGAACAAAACTGCTGGAACACAGATGCTGGAATACAAATGCTGGAACTCAGATGCTGGAACACAGATGCTGAAACACAGTGCTGAAACAGAGCTGAAACAGATGCTGGAACACAGATGCTGAAACACAGTTGTTGAAACACAGATGCTGACTCACAGTGTTGAACAGAGCTGGATCTTATGCTGAAACACAGTGCTGTAACAGCTGAAACACAATGTTGTAACAGTTGAAACACAATGCTAAAACACAATGCTGGAACAATTGATGAAATAAAGTGTTGTTACATATGTTAAAACAAAGCGCTGGGGACACAATGCTGGAAATTATGTTGAAACAGCGCTAGATCTTATGCTGAAACAGTGTTGCATAACATTTGTATTTTGAACTGCAGGCCCGAAGAAACTCGAGGCATTTTGTAACAGATTCTGTGGCTTTGCCACCCCTCTAATATAAACCATAACCGTTTTCGTCAAAAAAAAAAAAACAATATTAATACAAATGCCACCTCATTAAATCAACCCTAAATTTAACCTATAACTAACATAAAATTAAAATTAATAATAACCCCTATGGTTATCAAATTAAACCACTAATAATATTAATATTACCTCGTCAAATTAACCCTAGTTTTAACCTAGAATTAACATCGTCGGGTTATCAAATTTAACTAAACCACTATCAAATACGTTTTTGAAAAAATCTCCTCAAATCTAGGGTTTCACTCTGCCGACCTTAAGTTTTCCACCCGCCTCATCATTATTTAATAAGGGTTCCTCTCTTATTTTTTCTCGGGCTTTTTTGTCCTGAAGATGGATCCTGTTATGGATCCGAAACGTCGACAAGCTCTCAAAAGCACTGTGGTTCTTCCGACTTTTTATGATATAAGATGTCAAGGCACATTAAATTGTTTATTCCTTACAATGTAACTAAGTGAAACAACATAAGTCACTTGTCCATTTCTTCTTGACCTTGTGAATTTGTAAGTCCTTTCTTGTTGACCTTGGGAATTTGTAATCATGGACTAGGCTCGTAGGTTACTTGCATCAACATTATTATCTTTATGTCTTTATTGTTATTGACCATTTGCTAAAACGATCATCATTGTCTATTATAAAAGGACTATTTGTTCTTTTTAGGTACTTTATATTTCTTTTTAATGTCTACCAATATTTGAATTTATTGGTACCTATTATGTAGAAGTATGACCCTTTGTTCATGATCTTTTTTTTTTTAATATTTGGTAGAATTGACAGCTAGGTCAAGCTCATACTTGCATGACATGGGGTTGACTCCAACCACTACCACTATAATCTCCAAGTGCACCCATGTTTCCCCACATGCGACACACAAGGTAAGTCGAGGTTTGGACCAATGACCTCACGTGCATAGTACCTTAACAGTGCATTCCATCACCAACTAATCTACATCCTAGGGGCGTTCATGATCCATCTTTAAAAATCCTATGATACTCAATTTTCTATGTTCATATCCTTTTCCTTTTGTCCATGGCTCATGGACAAAAGGGAGTTGTTAATCATATTCTCGCTCACCTTCTTTATTTGTATAATCATATGCATTTTTATATCTTCAATCCTAACTTCCCTTTATTTAAAATGTTCATAATAGAGATATTCACATCTCTACAAGCCATAAACCCTTTTAAGTTTTTTTGTTTATAGTTTTCAACTTCTTCTTCTCCATTTGTGATGTCTGTTGACAATTTTGAAATGTGAAAAAGGAATGAACATATGAAAAGATGGAATCAAAGTTCACACATCCCACGGATGTAATGATTTTGCATCCACTTCTTAAATTTCAACAAATTATTATTAATTTTATTTTTAATTAAGAAAGACATTTAACAATTTTCTAATTCAAATTTCTTTAAAATAATATAACATTAGACCATTATAATCATTCACTATACATTTAGAAGATATTTACATTTAAAAGATATTTATATGATTCTACTATGAGAAAACATGCAAATCCATACCACGAGCACAACAACAAAATGCTTGGAGAGCACTACATTCTATGTTGGAAAGGGTGTACTGTCAACATAAAATTGGAGACACTTCCTCTCAACATCGAGGAAATGATGAAACTGTGTTAATTAAAGTTAAACATGTACATAATTTCACATATGAAATTCGGTTGTAATGTTTTGTACATAGCTTTTAATTTTTCAATTTTAACTTTTTTTTTCAACTTTTTTCTTTTAGATTTTATTCTATTCGTAATATATGTATTTATAAAAGTTATGTATATATCCATTTTTTATCCATATACTCATATATAAATATAATGCAAAATTGTATTAGACATTGGTGCTTGTGTTATTTTATGTTCATTGTTTTTCCATGTTTCAATTGTGTGCATGCATCACCTCAATATTGATTTCCACGTTCTACCCACTATTCTAGCTCATGAATATGATCGTTGAATGATCTATTTAATTATTCAATAAATCCATAACCAATTGCAAATATTCTCTCTCATCAACAAAGTGATTCGATGCACATTGTGTTCCTCACCAATTCAATGTAGCCACTTGATGCAAATTGTTTTCCTCACAAATTCAATGAGGTGATAAAGTTTGGCTTTATTTGTAGAAAAACCATTTTAAGGGTACTCATTTAAAGCTTCAGCCTTATATGGCCAATACACTATCATTATGGGGCTTAGTGATAGTGTTTTTATGTTTGATATCTCACCCTATCTCAATGTTGCTTCTAATGTTCAATACCCAATTGCTTAATCTATTCTTTGTTTGAACTTCCTATTATGTTTCATACCATTGACTTAGATCTTGGCATCTTTTTCTATCGATTATATCATTAATAGATTATTTAAACATACTCAATTTTGAGATATCCCCTTATTTCATGAAGTTGTACAATGCAAGGAACAAGAGAAAAAAAGTGGAAGTTGACTATCCACAATAGAAAATATTTAAGTGGCATGATCAGGAATAATAAGGAGATTGATTCACTTTGGATGCAAGTAGAGGAGTTAGTACTCAGTTGCTAATAAATTCAAGGCAAAAAGGAAAGTATGAGTAAAAACTCACAATGAAGGTCACACCCTTTCAAGCCAAGTAAAAAATTAGAAGAAGCAATTTTAAAAACTAAATATAAAGATTCTAAGATAAAGAAATATATAAAATAGAAGATTTTGATCTCAACTTTAACACCAAAAATTCCTATGTAATTTGATATTTCTTATAAATGAGAAAACCTAAATGAAGAGACTTTCAATGAATTAGATCAAGATAGTAGGATCTCAACCCTTGCAAATAACACAAGTGAATTCTCTCATTAAGCCCCATTTCATTGAGTAAGAGGTGGTACATAGTACATTTGGAAATCCCTCTATGTGTGTGTGTGTGTGGAGGGATTTCTATATATATGTGTGTGTGTGTAGAGGGATTGCCATACGAAAGTTTTATCATTATTACAATTTCGAATTGAGGCTACTAATTGCACTTTCCACTATGACAGTTATGAGAGAATAATATTCAATATCCTATTTTAAATATATTTAGATAAGAAGATAATGTTAATAAAACAAAATCATTTTTACTACAATTTATGTATTATAAAATATATATATGTTGTTCCTTGTTAATTCTTGTCATCTGGTGGACTATTGTTTTCATTTTTTGGATTAATTTAGGTCGTACTAATATTTTTTAGAAACATACCATGACATAATCAGTCTAAATAAAATTGATTCAAAATGGATCGTTATATAATTTTCATCTATTTTGGTACTTTATGGGTGGAAAAACTAGAGTTGTTGGCTTGTAGGGCCCATTTCAAGGGCAAGCCCTGCTTTGGTTTCGAAATTAGTCTACCCATTGAAAAAATTCCAAAAGTGCAAAGATCACCTCATTCAAAGTTTGTATGTAGAAGTTATGCTTCTCGCAAGTTGACCTATCATGTTGATCACCATAACACCGAGTAGATGCCACATCAACTCACATTACTCACACATGTGGAGCTAGTCACATTTGGACTTTCAAGAATATCTTAGAGGGTCCAAAACCCTAACATTAATTAGTGGTTGAGACATACAAAAACTCTAAACCTAACCCTAGACGAATATCATGCCATGGTAAATACTAGACCACTAGGAAATGAAGGGGTTCCATTCTTATTGTATTTTTATTATTCCATAATTGAGCAAAGCATCTGGGAGTGAGATATTAAAGCATAGTAGAGGAAGTAAAAGATCTTGTAGTAGCCATATTTACCACAATCTCCATGGCAACTCCATAACGTGTGCCCCTTTCTTTGTGTTTGCATTTCATAATTGGGAAGAAAAGACCAAAGCATAGTCCTCACCTACTAGTTGGGTTTTCCTCGTACTAGGTTTCCCCAGGGTACAATGTTATGTGTTAGCTTCTTTCATTTTAGTTTCATTGTATTTCAGTATTGCATGCATTAAGCTAGTAACATTAAATCTAAATCTAAAGTAAAAAATTTCATAATAAGGAATTTCAAAATATTGTAAGATATGTTGAGACGAATTGGTCCAATGGAATATCCACAAGAGTTTATAGATCATATTGGTATCAAAGTAGTCTTCTTTGGGGTTTTGTGGGAAGTTACAAGAGCTAGGAAGTGGCGTAAGAAAAAAGTCCTAAAACCCTAGCCATGATATATTGGTACAATAATAACAATCCAGGGGATGAGTCAAAGGAGAGATTTCCAAAGCTAGAAGCACAAGTTGTTGGAACCTCTTGTAACATGGCCATTCTGATGGTAGCTCTAGAGAACAAGTTTGATCATTTTCATGGAGTTTGGTATCTCTGACTCAGAAGTTGGATCAAACAAGAAATTTGGAGATAATGGAGACCTAGAAAAGGAGTTTAAAAAGGAGCCAGAGAAAGAGAGACCAAGTTCTAGTGCCATCACTTCTTCCTAATCTATGTTTAAAGTGGAAGTGGAAGTGGACATCAAACCCAACCAAGGTGGGCTTGATTTTTTTAAGTTGAACCAATGGTTGCAACAATTAGAAGTTTATTTCATTGTTCATAACATAGGAAAACAACAAAAGTTTTAATTTCTTCAACTAAAGTTAGAGGGCCTTGCCCAAACTTAGTGAGAAATTCACACAAAGATTATTAGGATGGAGGGTGATCCCCCAGTAATTGAGTGAGAGGTGTTTAGAACCCTAATTAAGTCCCAATTGTACCCTATCAGGTACAAAGAGAACTAGTGGATCCATTGGCATTACTTACATAAGAAGCAAGGAAAGAGCGTGCAAGAGTACACCATTGAGTTCAAAAAATGGCCATTTTGTTGGGTATATCTCTCGAGAACTAAAATGTACTCCTCAAATATTTGGGTGGTCTACATAGTCATTTATGGAGGAAAGTGATGCTCTTTAAACCTAGGATAGTTGATGAGGCATGTGTTCAAGAAAAATATCTGGAGAATATGGGTAAGAATAAAGGACAACCAAGTGGTTCCAAGAAAAAAAACCACCAAGATTCTTCCAAGGAGGGAAAGAAGAAGTGGAAAGGAAAGAACAAGAAAACAACAATTGTACATCAATTCAAGGATCCAAACAACCACTATAACCATTGTAATATTGATGGTCACATCAAAGATAAGTGTTGGAAGTTACATCCAGAGTTGAATCCAAAGAACTGCAAGAAGGAAGCCAAGAAGAAGAACATGATAGTCATGGATTACGACAACTAAGTATACAACAATTGAGATGTAGATGAAAATATTGTTTGCACTACAATGCAGAAGGAGGTGAATCTAAGTAGCCTCCATCCCAAGGAAGAGAAGGAGATGATTGAACTTTTCCATATGAAGATACAGGTCAAGAAGACAAAGGTCGATTCTCTATTTGATTATGGTTCACAAGCCAACCTCATAATAGAATATCTGGTATGCAAGCTTGGATTGGAAGTTCATGATCACCCTCACCCAAATCCTTTAGGATGAATAAATAAGGATGAAAAGATCAGGTTCACTAAGTAGAGTAAGATCAAATTTCTATAAGTGTGAGTTATGTTGATGAAGTGGAGGTAGATGCAGTACCATTTAATGTGTGGTGTAGTGTTTGGAAGCCCCTACATGTACATGGGGTATGAAATCTTCATGAGGAGAACAAACTAATACTACCTAATCAAGGATGGGAAGTCCATTAATTCAAACAAAGGTAAATCCAATATCTCTCTGGCAAGTTCCTACCAAGCCAAGAAATTGATCAATTCTAGTAGAAAGTTTGTTTTTCTTAAGAGAAAATTAATCAAGAGATGAATTAGTAAAAGTACATGCATATCTATAGGGATGCACTAAAAAACATAAACATCAATTACAGGATCTTTTGTAGGTGTGCAGAGAAGTGTTCTAGGAGCCTAGAGGGTCACCCAAGAGGGAAGAAAAACATGAGATATAGTTGTTTCCTTAACTCCCCGTTGTCAAACATTGGGTTGTATAGACAATCCATCATGTAAGCAAATGAAGTGAATAAATAGTTGCAGCAACTATTGAAGCAAGGAGTAATTTGACTAAGCACATCTCCTTGTGGGTCACATATCATTATAATACCCAAGAAGGATGGGACTTTGAGACCATGCATCAACTACAAAGCTTTGAATAAAATCACCCTCAAGAATCAATACCCTTTGCCCACGATTGATGGCTTCCTAGATCAATTGTAACATGCCAAGTACTTCACCAAGTTGGATCTCAAATTGAGATACCACCAAGTATGAATTGAGGAAGAAGACGCCTAGAAGACCACCTTCAATACAAGGCAAGGTATATATAAATGGTTGGTAATGCCTTTTGGTTTATGAGGTGCACCAACTACATTTATGTGTTTGATGAGTAATGTATTGTGTCCCTCTCTAGATTCATTTGTAATAGTGTACTTAGATGATATCTTGGTTTATAGCTCTACCTAGAAAGAGCATATCTCACTTCTCATGCAGGTGTTAGAGACTTTGATAAAACATCAACTACTAGAAAACCTTGAGAAATGTGAATTTGTTTAACAATGATTGGTGTATATGGGGTATGTAATTACTGGAGAGGAACTCAAGATAGAGCCTGTGATGATGGAGGCCATTGTTGGCACCCAAAGTTTTGGGTTCATTTCGCGCACACACAAACGAAGTTGTGCGCGCTTATTCCAAGTTTTGTGCACCACTGTTCCAGTTTTGAGTGTGTTTAAGTTAAATGTGTAGAGAAGGGATAGGAGTGTGCAACAGATTGAGTTTTGATATTGCACGCCAAGTCCAAGATATGAAATGTGTGTGTCGGTCCGATTTTTGTTAGTAGTGTCGGAAATTGAGAAACCGCACGTCGGAATCAAGAAAGGAATTGTTGGGAAATCTTCTCGAATGATTACAGCCAACAACACAAGGGATTGTGGAGATAAAAAAAGATGAGACGACGAGGCAATTAATATTTCCCTAATTCTAGAAGGCTACGTGGACTGGAGGCAAGTTCCAAAAGAAAGAGATTGAGCTTCCAATTTGTCAGTAGAACGAGTGGAGTAGAGAAGAAAGAGATTGAGCTCCCAAGTAGAGAAAGCTATAAAAGGAAGTAGTGACATCAAAGATAGAGTTAGATGATTAGAGAGTTATATACTCACATAGAATATCCATTGGATTGTTCTTTGTCAAGTTCACTCTAAGCCTTTGTAATGTTGTAAAACTTATGAATATAAATCTGAGTCTGTCATATGTTTGAGGTCTAAAAATTATGTGCATTGGGCAGTGTTTTACTTTTGAGGAATTATATCAAAAGGGATGTGTGACTCTGTTTTCATTGAATAAAGTTTGTTTATTGTATGTTTGTGTTGAATGGAATGAAAGGAATAATTAAGTTGCAATAGTTATGATCTATTGTGTGTCTATCATATTTTATTTGGATATGTGTGTGTATTATTTTACTTATTAATCACGGTACACCATTGGATATGGAATGTATGAATTCCATACCAGATGGATCTTGGTTTGTTTAGTCCTTTATCCCTGACACACGACCTTGTGGTCTCTCTGATCCTCTCTGCATATCGTATGAGACCTTCTTCAAGCTTGGCTAAGGATTGATTTGTCAATTCTCTAGGGTTTTTGTTGGTTAACTTTGGATGAACCTTGGATCTAAACTCCCCATCATTAAGAAGGACGCGCACAAGCATGAAGCAATGTCAACAACCATTCACACTATGGCCAACTCCTACTAATGTTACTGAAGTTAGGAGCTTTGCTGGGGTAGCACAGTACTTATGAGTTCATAACATATTTTTAAACTATAGTTGCACCACTCCATGCCATAATAGCCAGAATTAGCAGAAAAGTTTTGAAGAGCTAAAACGCAAGATTAGTCAAGCACTAGTTCTTGCATTTCCCAATTTGCAAAAGCCTTTCAAAGTGGAGATAAATGCAACTGGATATGTTATAGGAGCAGTCTTGATGAAAGGAGATAAGCCAATATGATATCATTCTAGAATGTTTCATACAAAGTACTAAACTACCCTACATATGACAAAGAAATCTATGCTTTGGTTCTAGCTGTTAAGAAGTGGAAGCACTATATAATGGGCAAGGAGAACATCATCCACACTAAGGTTTAGTATGTACAGGTGGGTAGGAGACCATCATTTACTTCTTAATAGCTTGAAGTAAGGTTTATACCATCCCCTACATGTACCTAGTATACCATGGGAGAGCATCTCCATGCATTTTCTAGGTGGTTTTCCATGAACAAGGAAGGGACATGGATATTTGTTAGTGGTAGTTGAAAGGTTTAGCGAGATTTTCATTTTTGTGCCTTGTAAAAAGAGAATCAAGGGAGAGGATGTAGCAAACATGTTCTACAACATTCCATCAATAGATAGATGAACAAACAGAAATAGTGAACATGACATTGATTCAACTTTTGAAGGGATGCAATTAGAAGAATCCAAGGACTTGGGGTGAAAATTTGATTTATATGCAATACTATTATAATAGAGTAGTCCATACTTTTACCAGCATGTCCCCTTTTGAAACTTGCTTTAGGTATTTGCCACATTTTCCCTTAGATGTTGTATGTGGACGAGGAGTGAGTGAAGACATCATAGGGGAAGCATTACAGGATGAATTTTTTTTTGATAACATTAAGCAGATCCATTTGCAAGTACATGATACATTCATAGATGCCACAAGACATGACATAGGTTTTCTTCCTTGCCTCTTCTCTTTCACAAGTGTCATTGCCAAATTTTTGTCACTAGTGGACCCTAATACTAAATTAAATTTCTCCAATGACATCTATTACAATGTGATGCAAATTTCAACCATATAGCATGTGCCAATTTCATGTGTTTGGTGTTGTGTGTGCTATTCTAGTTTTGATAACTAGTGCTTTGATATTTCTACCATCCAATAATCAAGATTGTGTTCGTGCAAACCAAATGATATGGTCACAAGAAGAATGAGACTATTTTAACTAGCAATACATGAGAAATAGATCTAGGATTGATAATCTATTTTAGTCAACAACCTATGTGAAAATTCAAAACTAAATTAGATTATTGACATAATGATTGACCATTTTAATCTGCAATAATTTTCAAAAATAAATTCCAAATAATTTAATAACCAAAAAAGATTGCAATGTTGGATCAAATTTGCAAAAAGGAGATGGAAGGGAAAAAATGTATTGTCATCTCCTTATGAGCAACAAAATTCAAAGAGATTATTCTTTTGAAGGTTAAGGATTGGATTATAAAACAAATTTGTTAGGTTTATCTTTAAAATTCCCAGTGTTTGCATTCCCTCAAGACTTTAATAAACCTTATGAGGTGGGCCACCCCAACAATAATGAAGTTCTAGGCCCACTTACAAACAATTATATACCTTGTAGCACAAACATGCCTATGACAAGTTCTTGTTTGCAATAGGGCTCAAGATTGTAGGCAAGATGGTTCACCTATCCTCCTTTGATCCTTTGAAGCTTTGAGAGGTCACAATTACAAGTCCAAAGCATGTCCAACCAATTTTAAATGCCCAACAACGTGGATGTTTCTCAATATCTATTAAAAGTCCAACCTCGTAAGTGAGTCTCTCAATTCATACTGGATAGGTCATAAATGATTAGTCCCAACCCCTGTATCCTAGTAGGTACCTCACCATCAATGTTTAAAAAAGAAACTACAACTTGTAAGGAGAAAATGTTATTCCGGACCTAGATTTTAAAATATGCCAGAAACTCCCTTAGGTTTTAAAATATGCCAGAGACTCTCCTATAGGGTCCCTAACATCCTTGGATTGTTATAATATTTCTCCACAAGAAAGTTTGCAACTTGTAAGGAAAAGATGTCATTCTAAGCCTATAATTTTATATACAATAGAAATTCCTCGTTTATAGGGTCCCTAATTTTTTTGAATTGTTATAATTTTTGTCCACAAGAAAATTCATGGCCACATCACAAATGGCATATATAGGCAAACTAATGGTTAATGTCAAATCCAAGTGTTAGGTGAATTAAACAAATACCCCTTACTCATAACATCCAAATCAAAATAGATTTTAAACAAAGACTAAAAGAAAACATGGTTGTAACATAAAACTTACGATGCTAGTGACAAAAGTATAACCGTCATCTATTTTTTAACATATTTACTATACTAAAACTATTTCTAACGAAGGTGGATGCTATAGATCATTTTTCTCTTTGAAACTACTTTAAATAAAATTTAAAATTTCAAAAAAGTTAACAATTTAAAATAAATAAATCAATGTAATATATTTTATGTAAATATCTATACCATTCACTAAAAACATAATGTAGGTCTATTCATCAACATAATAATATGACTAATAATGTATATGTCTAAGGCCCCAATACAAATGTTGTCACTGTTTTATTTATATTTTCTTATTCATAAATAAAATATTTATGTATTATTTTTAGCATTTTTTTCCATCAACAGCTAGGTTCCCCACACCCGAAAGATGGGTAAACACATAACCACGAATAACCGAGTGGCATGCACTATAGAAAAACTTGGTGATTCAAACAATGGTCTAGGCTGGTTGTCACTCAGGCCAAGAACAATTGGGGAGGGCCAACATTGTTTTTAATATATTCGTTACAATTTTCACTCTTATACATTTAGTAAAACTGGTGGGAAACTAATTGCTCCTTACTCGTGTTAAAAGAAAATTAGGCAAGAATTTAACTATCATTTTTTAGTTTTATAAAAATAACAAATCCATGATTTCAATGAACTTGAAGAGAACAATCATTGATCCATAGAGAACTCAAGAACTCAACCAACTAAATGTGGATAGAGGGAACATCTTTGAAGCATTGCTAGATACTTAGTAAAATGATCCAATATTTCTCAAGAGTTAGTCATTCCCTAAAATAGTATTTACTAAAAAATATTATATTGTGATAAAACGACTTTCATTTTATTAGCTAAAGTCACTACCACTCAAACAAGAATATCCTACAATCTCCTGCCAAAGGCAGGGACTAATAAGTCTAGCAAGCAAAATTAACCTGTAAGCTCATTCTATAAAATATGACCAGATAGCGTATGGAATCTCAGAGGATGCTAGCACAGTGCAGTTTTTACCAATAGAACTAAAAAAAATCTCAAGAAATTCATAATAGAAAAAATATAAAAACATGAAAACAATGTCTTATAGCATGGCAAGTGCACACACCCCAAGTACCCTAATCAAGAGAAATTTCACACCAAGAACTCTGATCGATTCCCATTGTATAGGAATGCATATCATCCATAAAACACACTCCTCAAAGAGGATCAATTCCATGGCATATGTAAAATGTTATATAATTTGCATTTAAAAGAGTGGTCGTTCAGATAACTTAGAGTTGACAAGAAACCAACAATGTGATCTATAAGATTCCATGGATCGAACCCAAAAAAGAGAGGATTTGTGCCATTGATAGGCAATCACTTTAGCTAGATAGAGTTGAACATTATTTAAACTACAAGCCATTCTATGCACACACATAAAATCAAATACAACAATCTTCCTTAAAAGTACCTTTGATTAAGGTACCCACAACAAGTCTGAAAGTTTCATATCAATATTGAAAAGTACAATGATTAGAGCTTCTGTGATTGCCACTAAATTGAATTCATTTTCACTAAGAGCCAATTGCAGAATTATGTCCACAAATCTTATGAAATTCTTTGTGCAAAATACACATAGACTACATAAGATCTAAATAAGGTCTAGGTGCAATTAGCATCACTGAATAGTTAAATATTTAGAACTTATCAAGTACAAAGATAATCTCAACTGCTAAACAATTAGTAGAAAAATCAAATTGTGTTGTGCTCCCCACAACCAAGAACGTCACTTTGATATATCTCCCCGGTCTTTCAGAATCCCCAAAATATGATCGTCATGCAATAGATGAAACCTGAAACAGACACAATCTCTTGTAAGCGGATCAAAACATATTGCATTGGCCTCATCTGCATAGGAAAAATACTCGCACCCAACTTAATAGTGATAAATTTAGATGGAACAAAAATTCGTTGTATTTAATTTATGCTTTTATCAATTCCTATAAAATTCACAAGTACGTGAATAACACAAACTTTGCAAACTGGTGTCAAAATAAGGGCATCGCAGATATGACATACCAACTATATCTTTTTTATACTTTATTACTTCTACCACTGTAACAATTCAAGGCTTTAAGCTCAAACACAAACTAAGAATAATATAGTGGTGGATTGGAATTTGCTTCTTTCAACTATAGCAGAGGCAACTGAAGCCAACACCTGCAAGATTGACCTTTGTCTGCAATTTGTGTGCATTGTTGTGTAGGACAGGGTCAAAGACCCTGAATTGTGTGATTATAAATTAATATCAAATTTAGCACAAACATGTCTATGACAAGTTCTTGTTTGCAATAGGGCTCAAGCTTGTAGGCAAGATGGTTCACCTATCCTTTGATCCTTTGAATCTTTGAGAGGTCACAATTACAAGACCAAAGCATGTCCAACCAATTTTAAATGCCCAACAACGTGGATGTTTCTCAATATCTATTAAAAGTGCAACCTCGTAAGTGAGTCTCTCAATTCATACTGGATAGGTCATACAATTCATACTGGATAGGTCATAAATGATTAGTCCCAACCCCAGTATCCTAGTAGGTACCTCACCATCAAAGTTTAAAAAAGAAACTGCAATTTGTAAGGGAAAAATGCCATTCCAGGCCTAGATTTTAAAATATGCCAGAAACTCCCTTATAAGGTCCCTAACATCCTTGGATTGTTATAATATTTCTCCACAGGAAAGTTTTCAACTTGTAAGGAAAAGATGTCATTCTAAGCCTAGACTTTCAGATACAATAGAAATTCCTCGTTTATAGGGTCCCTAAAGTTTTTGAATTGTTATAATTTTTGTCCACAAGAAAAATCATGGCCACATCACAAATGGCATATGTAGGCAAACTAATGGTTAATGTCAAATCCAAGTGTTGGGTGATTTAAACAAATACCCCTTACTCATAACATCCAAATCAAAATAGATTTTAAACAAACACTAAAAGAAAACATGGTTGTAACATAAAACTTACGATGCTAGTGACAAAAGTATAACCATCATCTATTTTTTAACATATTTACTATACTAAAACTATTTATAATGAAGGTGGACGCTATAAATCATTTTTCTCTTTGAAACTACTTCAAATAAAATTGAAATTTTCAAAAAAGTTAACAATTTTTAAAAAATAAATCAATGTAATATATTTTATGTAAATGTCTATACCATTCACTAAAAACATAATGTTGGGCTATTCATCAACATAATAATATGACTAATAATGTATATGTCTAAGGGCCCAATACAAATGTTGTCATTGTTTTATTTATATTTTCTTATTCATAAATAAAATATTTATGTATTATTTTTAGCATTTTTTTCCATCAACAACTAGGTTCCCCACACCCGAAAGATGGGAAAACACATAACCACGAATAATCGAGCACCATGCATGATAGACAAACTTGGTGATTCAGATAGTGGTCTAGGCTGGCTGTCACTCAGACCAAGACCAATTGGGGAGGGCCAACATTGTTTTTAATATATTCATTACAATTTTCACCCTTATACCTTTAGTAAAATTGGTGGGAAACTAATTGCTCCTTTCTCGTGTTCAAAGAAAATTAGGCAAGAATTTACCTATCATTTTTTTAGTTTTATAAAAATAACAAATCCATGATTTCAATGAACTTGAAGAGAACAATCATTGATCCATAGAGAACTCAAGAACTCAACCAACTAAATGTGGATAGAGGGAACATCTTTGAAGCATTTCTAGATACTTAGTAAAATGATCCAAGAGTTAGTCATTCCTTAAAAGAGTATTTACTACAAAATATTATATTGTGATAAAACGACTTTCAATTTATTAGCTAAAGTCACTACCACTCAAACAAGAATCTCCTACAATCTCCTGCCAAAGGTAGGGACTAATAAGTCTAGCAAGCAAAATTTACCTATAAGCTTATTCAATAAAATATGACCAGATAGCGTATGGAATCTCATAGGATGCTAGCACAGTGCAGCTTTTACCAATAGAACTAAAAATTTCTCAAAAATTCATAACGTAAAAAATAAAAATAAAACATGAAAACGATGTCTTATAGCACAGCAAGTGCACACACCCCAAGTACCCTAATCAAGAGAAATTTCACACCAAGAACTTCGATCGATTCCCATTATATAGGAATACATATCATCCATAAAACACACTCCTCAAAGAGGATCAAATCCCCGCATGGGAAAAATGTTATATAATTTGCATTTAAAAGAGAGGTTTTTCAGATATCTTGGAGTTTACAAGAAACCAACAATGTGATCTATATGATTCCATGGATCGAACCCAGAAAAGAGAGGAGTTGTTCCATTGATAGGCAATCACTTTAGCTAGATAGAGTTGAGCATTCCTTAAACTACAAGCCATTCTATGCACACACATAAAATCAAATACAACAATCTTCCTTAAAAGTACCTTTGATTAACTTCCCCACAAGAAGTCTGAAAGTTTCATATCAATATTGAAAAGTACAATAATTAGAGCTTTTGTGATTGCCACTAAACTGAATTCATTTTCACTAAAAGCCAATTGCAGAATTATGTCCACAAATCTTAGGAAATTCTTTGTGCAAAATACACATAGACTACATAAGATCTAAATAAGGTCTAGGTGCAATTAGCATCACTGAAGAGTTAAATATTTATAACTTATCTTGTACAAAGCTAATCTCAATTGCTAAACAATTAGTAGACAAATCAAATTGTGTTGTGATCCCCACAACCAAGAACATCACTTTAATATATCTCCTCAGTCTTTCAGAATCCCCAAAATATCATCGTCATGGAACAGATGAAACCTGAAATAGACACAATCTCTTGTAAGCATATCCAAACATATTGCATTGGCCTCATCTGCATAGGCAAAATATTCGCACCCAACTTAATAGTAATAAATTTAGATGGAACAAAAATTCGTGGTATTTAATTTATGTTTTTATCAATTCCTATAAAATTCACAAGTACGTGAATAACACAAACTTTGCAAACTGGTGGAAAAATCAAGGCATCGCAGATATGACATACCAACTGTATCTTTTTTATACTTTATTACTTCTACCATTGTAACAATTCAAGGCTTTAAGCTCAAACACAAACTGAGAATAATATAGTAGTGGATTGAAATTTGCTTCTTTCAACTATAGCAGAGGCAACCAAAGCCAACACTGGCAAGATTGACTTTTGTCCGCAATCTGTGTGCATTGTTGTGTAGGACAGGGTCAAAGACCATGAATTGTGTGATTATAAATTAATATCAAATTTAGCACAAACATGCCTATGACAAGTTCTTGTTTGCAATAGGGCTCAAGCTTGTAGGCAAGATGGTTTACCTATCCTCCTTTGATGCTTTGAAGCTTTGAGAGGTCACAATTACAAGACCAAAGCATGTCCAACCAACTTTAAATGCCCAACAACGTGGATGTTTCTCAATATCTATTAAAAGTGCAACCTCGTAAGTGAGTCTCTCAATTCATACTGGATAGGTCATAAATGATTAGTGCCAACCCCAGCATCCTAGTACGTACCTCACCATCAATGTTTAAAAAAGAAACTGCAACTTCTAAGGAAAAAATGTCATTCCAGACCTAGATTTTAAAATATGCCAGAAACTCCCTTATAGGTTCCCTAACATCCTTGGATTGTTATAATCTTTCTCCACGAGAAATTTTGCAACTTGTAAGGAAAAGATGTCATTCTAAGCCTAGACTTTCAGATACAATAGAAATTCCTCGTTTATAGGCTCCCTAAAGTTTTTGAAGTGTTATAATTTTTGTCCACGAGAAAATTCATGGCCACATTACAAATGGCATATGTAGGAAAACTAATGGTTAATGTCAAATCCAAGTGTTGGGTGATTTAAACAAATACCCCTTACTCATAACATCCAAATCAAATAGACTTTAAACAAACACTAAAAGAAAGCACGGTTGTAACATAAAAGTTACGATGCCAGTGACAAAAGTATATCCATCATCTATTTTTTAACATATTTACTATACTAAAACTATTTCTAATGAAGGTGGACCCTATAGATCATTTTTATCTCTAAAACTACTTTAAATAAAATTAAAAATTTCAAAAAAGTTAACAATTTAAAATAAATAAATCAATGTAATATATTTTATGTAAATGTCTATACCATTCACTAAAAACATAATGTAGGGCTATTCATCAACATAATAATATGACTAATAATGTATATGTCTAAGGGCCCAATACAAATTTTGTCACTGTTTTATTTATATTTTCTTATTCATAAATAAAATATTTATGTATTATTTTTAGCATTTTTTTCCATCAACAACTAGGTTCCCCACACCCGAAATATGGGTAAACACATAACCACTAATAATTGAGTGGCATGCACTATAGACAAACTTGGTGATTCAGACAGTGGTCTAGGCTGGCTGTCGCTCAAGCTAAGACCAATTGGGGAGGGTCAACATTGTTTTTTATATATTCGTTACAATTTTCACCCTTATACCTTTAGTAAAACTGGTGGGAAACAAACTTCTCCTTTCTTGTGTTCAAAGAAAATTAGGCAAGAATTTACCTATCATTTTTTTATTTTTATAAAAATAACAAATCCAAGATTTCAATCAATTTGAAGAGAACAATCATTGATCAATAGAGAACTCAAGAACTCAACCAACTAAATGTGGATAGAGGGAACATCTTTGAAGCATTGCTAGATACTTAGTAAAATGATCCAATATTTCTCAAGAGTTAGTCATTCCTTAAAATAGTATTTACTAAAAAAATATTATATTGTGATAAAATGACTTTCAGTTTATTAGCTAAAGTCACTACCACTCAAACAAGAATGTCCTACAATCTACTGCCAAAGGCAGGGACTAATAAGTCTAGCAAGAAAAATTTACATGTAAGCTTATTCAATAAAATATGTCCAAATAGCATATGGAATCTCATAAGATGCTAGCACTGTGCAACTTTTACCAATAGAACTAAAAAAAATCTCAAGAAATTCATAACAGAAAAAATAATAAAAAAACATGAAAACAATGTCTTATAGCACGGCAAGTGCACACACCCCAAGTACCCTAATCAAGAGAAATTTCACACCAAGAACTCCAATCGATTCTCGTTGTATAGGAATACATATCATCCATAAAACACACTCCTCAAAGAGGATCAATTCCCTGTCATATGTAAAATGTTTTATAATTTGTATTTAAAAGAGTGGTCGTTCAGATATCTTGGAGTTGACAAGAAACCAACAATGTGATCTATACGATTCGATGGATCGAACCCAAAAAATATAGGAGATGTGACATTTATAGGCAATCACTTTAGCTAGATAGATTTGAACATTCTTTAAACTACAAGCCATTCTATGCACACACATAAAATCAAATACAACAATCTTCCTTAAAAATACCTTTGATTAACTTCCCCACAGCAAGTCTGAAAGTTTCATATCAATATTGAAAAGTACAATGATTAGAACTTCTGTGATTGCCACTAAAATGAATTCATTTTCACTAAGATCCAATTGCAGAATTATGTCCACAAATCTTAGGAAATTCTTTGTGCAAAATACACATAGACTACATAAGATCTATATAAGGTCTAGGTGCAATTAGCATCACTGAAGAGTTAAATATTTAGAACTTATCTTGTACAAATCTATTCTCACCTGCTAAACAATTAGTAGACAAATCAAATTGTGTTGTGATCCCCACAACCAATAACATCACTCTAATATATCTCCTTTGTCTTTCAGAATCCCCAAAATATCATCGTCATGGAACAGATGAAACCTGAAACATGTTGATATTATGGTAGCTTCGGGAGGTATGAACCTCTATTGTGACCTTTCACAAGATTAGAATGTTCTGAAAGGAAGCAAAGAAATGAAGGAAACCCTAGACAAGATGTCGACTGCAGAAATATAATTAATATGAATTAATTAGTACCTAGAAGGAGAAGTTGGCCCAGGCAAGCCTGCCAAAATTACTATAAATACTGGGCATTAGTCTCTCATTATTCACACTTCTCAGAATTGCAGAGAGCAGTTTATGCGCACTGCAGTCCAGCAGTTTTGTGCACATGTGTTGGGAAGGTATTGCGCCAGTTTTTGGGTGAGACTATCTGTTCAGCTTGGTTACTTCTTACTTGGTGCGTGAGCCTCTCTTGGCTATTGGATTGTTACCAGTATTCTTTTCTTTGTCAAGGTGAAGGTGCTCAGAGGGTGGCTTTGGCCTATGGTTGGGTGAAAAGGGTATTGTCAATGGTAAAATGAGCATAATATTTCATATTGTAACAGGTTATGGGCCCACACCTCCTTCATTCAGTCTAAACGCTGGAAGGAAGCATAGCCGCTAGGATATTGAGCTCACTGAGGAACTGTCACTAGGGTTACTAGCAGGAGCAGCTTCCAAAGACATTGTCACTAGGGTTACTAGCAGAAGTAGTTGCATAAACCCTAATCTTGGATCTGACACCTTGTGATGGAGCATCTCGCTCAAAAAGAAGATATTCAGATGTGCCCTAACTCAGCGTACCTTTTGGCTCTCTCAGAAGACAAAAACGACGAAGTTGAAGTTTTGGATCAAGGCATGACTAGTTACCAGTCAACCGAAGACATGAGTGAAACAATCAGTCTTCTACACTACTCAACACTCACCGAAACGATTGAAGAAGACATGTGGATAATCGATAGCAGAGCTTCTAGGCACATGACAGGAGATCAAGCCAAAGTCTCAAATCTAAATGAGAAGAAGACCTCGTACAAGGTAGAGCTTGGAGACAAAACCACTTACCCTGTGGAAGGATTTGGACAAGCCTTCATCAAAATGAAAACAAGTAACTATGTTCATTTAAGCAATGTTTTATATGTACCTAGTTTAGAAAAGAATCTTGTATCGATATCTTTCCTAGAAGACAAGGGAAACATAATAGCTTTTGTGGATGGAAAGGTGTTATCATGGCATAAAGACTCCAGCATAGAGAATGCTAGGGTTATTGGAAGTCGTGAAGGAAATCTGTATAGATTACTAGAACAAAATGAAGAATCTCTTGTACACAATGAAGTCAACCCCAATGAGCTTTGGCACAGAAGGTATGCTCACATTAACTATCAAGCATTACCCTTTCTCAAAAGGATGGTTGAAGGAATACCAGAGTTGTAGTCTACACATGAAGGAATCTACAAAGGATGTGCTCTTGGGAAGAATATCAAGAAACCATTCCCAAGCAGCAACAACAGATCTAAGGAGATTCTAGATCTGATACACTCAAATGTTTGCGGTTTGATGCCAGTAAAATATCTAGGAGTATCTTCTTACTACGTAATCTTCATAGATGACTATTCAAGAAAGACTTGGATATATCTACTAAAGACAAAAGACGAAGTATTCAACAAGTTTCAAGAGTTCAAAGCAAAGATAGAAAACCTCATGAATAAGAAGATCAAGATGCTAAGAACAGATAATGGAGGAGAATACACATCAAAGGAATTCATTGCATTCTGCAAATCGGCAGGGATTAGGAGGGAGCTGACTGTTCCTCATAATCCTCAACAAAATGGTGTAGCTGAAAGAAATAACAGATCTATTGAAGAGATCGTAAAAGCCTTACTAAATGATCAAGGTCTATCCATGTTCTTATGGGGAGAAGCAGCGATGACAGCAATATATGTGCAGAACAGAAGCCCTCATCGTATATTGAAAGACATAACACCAGAAGAAAACTTCTCAGGTAAGAAACCTAACGTGGAAAACCTAAGAATATTTGGATGTCTTGTTTACTCTCACATTCCCAAGGATAAAAGGAATAAACTAGAACCCTTAGGAAAGAAAGGGATATTCATGGGATACAATGATTCATCCAAAGCTTATAGAATATATATTCCAGAACAACACAAGATCGAAGTTAGCAGAGACATAACATTCAATCAAAGGATGGATTTCAAGAAATCCATAGAAGAAACTATTGAAGAAGAAGAGATTGAATAACCTAATGAAGAAAGCACAGAAAACGAAAATGACAAAAAGGAGCAACCTGATCATCCTATGGAACCATGTGAAAACATTGATTCAGATATCGTACCTAAAACCAAGAAACGACCAGCTTGGCTTGAAGCCACATTACAAGATGCAAAAAGACTCAAGGTTCCAGAAGGAACATTTAGAAAGAGTAAAAGACCTAAAAGATTCTCAAGTTATGCAGCATACATGACGAAGCTTCTAGATGAAGAACCTACCACATTTGAAGAAGCAGTTCAAAAGGGACAATGGAAAGAAGCTATGACGGAAAAACATCAATCCATTATGAAAAATGAGATATGGGAAATCGTAACAAGACCTAAAGAAAAATCGGTGGTAACTTCAAAATGGGTGTACAAGATCAAACATGCGGCAGACGAAAGCGTGGATAAATACAAGGCAAGATTCGTAACTAGAGGGTTCTCCCAGAAGGAGGGAGAAGATTATGATGAAACGTTTTCTCCGGTGGCTAGATATACTTCCATCAGAGCTATCATATCTCTTGCCTCTTCCATGGGATGGAACTTACATCAGATGGATGTAAATACAACTTTCCTCAATGGAGCTATTGAAGAACAAGTATATATTGAACAACCTCAAGGGTTTGAGGTACATTCCAGAGACACTCACGTTTGCATATTAAAGAAAGCTCTATATGGACTCAAGCAAGCTCCAAGGGCTTGGTATGTCAGAATGGACATCTATCTAATGAGACTTGGTTTCTCCAAGAGTCATACAGATCCAAACCTTTACTATAAAGTCATGGACAATGCACCTGCAATCCTACTACTATATGTTGACGATCTATTCATAACAGGTGAAGAGTCTCTCATTATCCAGTGCAAGAAGGAATTAGCTTATGAATTTGATATGAAAGATCTAGGTCTCATGCATTATTACTTGGGACTAGAAGTATGGCAGAAGCGTGGTGAAGTATTCCTTGGACAAGGAAAGTACGCAATAAATATCCTTCATAAATTTGGAATGATGGATTGTAAGTCCATGGACACTCTTATCAATGCGGATATAAGAAAAGTGAAAGAGCCAGATTCTGATCCAGTAGACCCATCTCTATATCGACAACTAATTGGGTCATTGATGTATTTGGTAAATACTCGACTAGACATTTGCTTTGCCGTAAATACACTAAGCCAGTTCCAGGTGGAACCAAGACATGAACATTGGATAGCAGCAAAGCATGTATTAAGATATATTCATGGGACAATAGACTATGGCTTGAGATATACCGCATCTAATGATATCCAACTTCATGGATTCACAAACTCTGATTGGGAAGGAAGTGTAGAAGACAAAAATAGCACTTCATGTATGTGTTTCAACTTGGGCTCCGCTATGATATCTTGAGGCAGCAGGAACCAAAAGTATGTCACACTCAACACAGCAGAATCAGAGTATATGGCAGCATGTGAAGCATGCACAGAAGCAATATGGTTAAGGAAGTTAATCTTCAATTTATTTAATCAGGTTCCAGAATCGACCATAATATATTGTGATAATCAAAGTTGTATAAGATTATCATAACATCTTGTGTTTCATGAAAGGTCGAAACACATTGAGATCAAATACTACTTTATTCGAGATAAAGTCCAGGAAGGAGAGGTAAAGCTCGAGTATATGCCCACTGATGACCAGACAACAAATATCCTAACAAAACCTCTATCCAAAATAAAGTTTGCATATTTATGAGAGAAGATGGGGATCGTGGAAATAACTCCCTTAGTTGAAAGGGAAGAAATGACTCTCCAGGTTGGGAGGGAGCACTGAAAATATTATTGAAAACATTTATTTTGTGATTGAAAAATAGTCCAGCTTGGACAGATTCTTTCATGTTTGGAAAGTGGATTGAGATTTCTGATGGACAGCGATTTCCCATTGTGGTTAACATGGGAAATGGTCCAGATTGCTGATTTATAATAGACAACAACTTCCCATTGTGGTTAACATGGGGAGTGGTCTAGGGCAGTCTCTCTTCTTGAGGGTTACTCAAGAAGACTGGCCCGCCTCGTGGGACAACGATTTCTCATTGTGGTTAACATGAGGAATGGTCTATTTTGGAGGTTGATATAGGACAGTATTTTCCTCTTGTGGCTAATAGAGGAAATGGTTCGGACAATCATTCCTTAGGGTTTATACATTCTTTCTAGGGTGCACTTTGATTAGTGTAGGAAGAATGGCCCAGGGTGGGGAATGGTCCAAGCTCAATAATCAGGGACAAACATTCCTTAGGGAAGATTCATTCTCTCCAGGTTACACTTTGTTTAGTGTCGGAGGAATGGCCCAGGGTGAGGAATGGTCCAGGCTCAAAAATCATAAACAATCATTCTTCCTTGTTTGAGAAGAATAGGGAAGATATCCCATTGTTGACGTTCTATACTGAGGGCATATATTCTTTCAGATCTCACAGATGTGAGTGAAAGATTGGCCTAGATGGTTTAGTTTATTTTAACAATATTTTCTGTGCAAGTTGTCATCAGATAATTGTTATGGAGACTGTCTATCTCCAGACAATAGAGATATACTATTGTGGTGAATATGTTCCATTGTTTGTGACTATGTGTCACGGTTTGAGTAGTTGTGTACTATCGTGGATAGACACAGTTGTGTTCTATCAATTGATATTGTACCAGTTGTCATAGGAGATTATCCAGTTGGATAATAATGAAGGTTCTCGTGATATTATCAGTTGAATGGTCTGTTTGTGCTCAAGACCATACCTCCCTAGCTAGGAGGGAGTGTTGATATTATGGTAGCTTCGGGAGGTATGAACCTCTATTGTGACCTTTCACAAGATTAGAATGTTCTGGAAGGAAGCAAAGAAATGAAGGAAACCCTAGACAAGATGTCGGTTGCAGAAATATAATTAATATGAATTAATTAGTACCCAGAAGGAGAAGTCGGCCCAGGCAAGCCTGCCAGAATTACTATAAATACAAGGTGCCAGTCTCTCATTATTCACACTTCTCAGAATTGCAGAGAGCAATTTATGTGCACTATAGTCTAGCAGTTTTGTGCGCAAGTCCTAGGGAAGGTATTGTGCCAGTTTTTGGGTGAGACTATCTGTTCAGCTTGGTTACTTCTTGCTTGGTGCATTAGCCTCTCTTGTCTATTGGATTTCTACCAGGATTCTTTTCTCTGTCAAGGTCAAGGTGCTCAGAGGGTGGCTTCGGCCTATGGTTGGGTGACAAGGGTATTGTCAATGGTAAAACGAGCACAATCTTTCATATTCTAACAAAACAGACACAATCTCTTGTAAGCATATCAAAACAGAGTGCATTGGTCTCATCTGCATAGGAAAAATATTCGCACCCAACTTAATAGTGATAAATTTAGATGGAACAAAAATTCGTGGTATTTAATTTATGCTTTTATCAAATCCTATAAAATGCACAAGTATGTGAATAACACAAACTTTGAAAACTAGTGGCAAAATCAAGGCATCACAGATATGACATACCAACTGTATCTTTTTTATACTTTGTTACTTCTACCACTGTAACAATTCAAGGCTTTAAGTTCAAACACAAACTAGGAATAATATAGCAGTGGATTGGAATTTGCTTCTTTCAACTATAGCAGAGGCAACTAAAGCCAACACTAACAAGATTGACCTTTGTCCACAATCTCTGTGCATTGTTGTGTAGGACAGGGTCAAAGACCATGAATAGTGTGATTATAAATTAATATCAAATTTAGCACAAGCATGCATATGACAAGTTCTTGTTTGCAATAGGGCTCAAGTTTGTAGGCAAGATGGTTCACCTATCCTCGTTTGATCCTTTGAAGCTTTGAGAGGTCACAATTACAAGACCAAAGCATGTCCAACCAATTTTAAATGCCCAACAACGTGGATGTTTCTCAATATCTATTAAAAGTGAAACCTCGTAAGTGAGTCTCTCAATTCATACTGGATAGGTCGTAAATGATTAGTCCCAACCCCAGTATCCTAGTAGGTACCTCACCATCAATGTTTAAAAAAGAAACTGCAACTTGTAAGGAAAAAATGCCATTCCAGACCTAGATTTTAAAATATGCCAGAAACTCCCTTAGATTTTAAAATATGTCAGAAACTCCCTTATAGGGTCCCTAACATCCTTGGATTGTTATAATCTTTCTCCACATGAAAGTTTGCAACTTGTAAGAAAAAAATGTCATTCTAAGCCTAGACTTTCAAATACAATAGAAATTCTTTGTTTATAAGGTCCCTAAAGTTTTTGAATTGTTATAATTTTTGTCCACAAGAAAATTCATGGCCACATCACAAATGGCATATGAAAACTAATGGTTAATGTCAAATCCAAGTGTTGGGTGATTTAAACAAATACCCCTTACTCATAACATCCAAATCAAAATAGATTTTAAACAAACACTAAAAGAAAACATGGTTGTAACATAAAACTTACGATGCTAGTGTCAAAAGTATAACCATCATCTATTTTTTAACATATTTACTATACTAAAACTATTTCTAACAAAGGTGGATGCTATAGATCATTTTTCTCTTTGAAACTACTTTAAATTAAATTAAAATTTTCAAAAAAGTTAACAATTTAAAAAATAAATCAATGTAATATATTTTATGTAAATGTCTATACCATTCACTAAAAACATAATGTAGGGTTATTCATCAACATAATAATATGACTAATAATGTATATGTCTAAGGGCCCAATACAAATGTCGTCACTATTTTATTTATATTTTCTTATTCATAAGTAAAATATTTATGTATTATTTTTAGCATTTTTTTCCATCAACAGCTAGGTTCCCCACACCCGAAAGATGGGTAAAAACATAACCACAAATAACCGAGCGGCATGCACTATAGATAAACTTGTTGATTCAAATAGTGGTCTATGCTAGCTTTCACTCAGGCCAAGACCAATTGGGGAGGGGCAACATTGTTTTTAATATATTTGTTACAATTTTCACCCTTATACCTTTAGTAAAACTGGTGGGAAACTAATTTCTCCTTTCTTGTGTTCAAAGAAAATTAGGCAAGAATTTACCTATCATTTTTTTAGTTTTATAAAAATAACAAATCCATGATTTCGATCAACTTGAAGAGAACAATCACTGATCCATAGAGAACTCAAGAACTCAACCAACTAAATGTGGATAGAGGGAACATCTTTAAAGCATTGCTAGATACTTAGTAAAATGATCCAATATGATTCAGAAGCATCATCAGCGAGCACACGTGGCAGGAAAATTCAGCACTCGAGAATCATTTCAGAATCTCAAATGTCGGGAGTTACTACGAATCCTTTGGGGAGATGATTAAGAAGAGAAGGAGATCAAACGCTTGTAGGGGGAATGATCATGAGTGATCAAGGAGTTTCACTCCGAGTCTTGAATGTAACCGCACTTAGGTAGCAGTTAGGTTTTTGTTTTTTTGAGGTAGATGAGTAGTTGGGGGGAACCCTGAGGACCCTCAGAGTTAAATAGAGGTTGTGTACACCCAAATGAGGCTGCTGCAAGTTAGTAGGAATTTTTTGAGTTTTAAGTTATTGGTTTGATATTAGTTGTAACCATTTACTTTTGAATGAATATGACAGAGGAAATTCGACCCAAATGCATAGTACTATTACTCTTTTCAATTCTCTATTATTATGTTTTCATAAATGAATGAATTTCGTTATGAATGGATGAAACTGTGAATGTTAGTATAAGTTTCAATTGTTTCTATTCAGTTGAGTGAGTGCAAGGTGTGCACACAAAACGCAAGGAGTGTGTTGACGAGATATGTTTCAATCCCAAAGCTCAGGAGAGATAGCCCGAAACTTTCCCTTTGAAAGGAGTGAAAAGCGATTGCTGCAAGGCGGGCACAGTCACCCACAAGAACCAAGTCTTGCGTAAGAATCTGATGCAAAGAGTGCTCAGATCTGGAATTTGGCTAAGTGTCGAAGGGGCTCCATAAGATTCAAACTCGCGAACGTGAAATCCCGACTTGATTTGAGCCATTGGATCCAAAAAGATCTGGACCATCGATCTAGCACCATCACGATCTCAGATATTGAGAGAATGGAGGTAAGGAGACTCCCAAACTCGTCAAACACGAAATCCTGACTTGATCACAGCCGTTGATCAGAGAAAATATTTGGACCATCGATCTGGCACCATCGCGATCTTGGATATCGAGGGAACAGAGGTGAAAGGTATTTCGACCTCACGATACACGAAATCTCGACAAGATCTTAGCTGTCAAATCGGGGGGGAATCAGGACCGTCAGATTGGGAGCTCCGAAATATCGGCATTTTGGGGGTCGAGGAGTCAGGGTTAGATCACTCACAAAGTCCTGACATGCGAAATTGCGATGTGCCTTTTCATAGGCGTGCGGTCACAGCCCGTGGTCACGCTTGGTGATTAGTCACGCAAGCGGAGTGTCATAAAGGACATGTGGATTTTTTCGTGGGATTCCAACAGGGAATCGAGAGAGCTACTCCAACTCATCATAGTTAAGAATGATCCTTAGACCGGGAGTTTGGTGGACCCTGCCAAGGTAGGGGGTCTGCGTCAAGTGGTATTAGAGTGGATTTTCTCTTGTAGATTTCAGGCAAAGGAGATAAAGGAGATGAAATAACTCAAAGCTACACTTTGTGTGTGAGAGACAACCAACACAATGCCACCGAGGAGACGAGTGGAGAAATCTTTAGCTAATCGGGTTGTAGAAAGGGATATGAGAGAGCTTCGTGCAAGATTAGAGGAAATGGAGGCAGCGCAAAGGAGAGCACTTGATACTAGAGACATCAGGGATGCAAAGAGTGAAGAAGTAGAATTCAAAGAAGTTGTGGGAGAGAATTTTGTCGAAGAACGCTTACTAAGAGAAGTTGTCAGATTGGGAGCTAGAGCCAAGATAGAGGTCCCAATGTAAGAAGGCAACATGGATGTTGAAGCACTGTTGGATTGGGTAATAGCCATGGATAAATACTTTGACTATGAAGATGTCGACGAGGAGAAGAGGGTGAGACATGATGTCACCAGACTCAAGGGACATGCGACACTGTGGTGGGATGAACTACAGGTTGAGAGGAGAAGCAAAGGAAAACATAAGATAAAGAACTGGGACATAATGGTAGCTAAGTTGAAAGCAAAATTCATGCCCAAAGATTATCAGATCAACCTGTTCAGGAAGTTGCAGAACCTGAGACAGAAGAGTATGACATTTAAAGAATACATAGAGGAGTTCTACAGGCTGAACATCAAAACTGGACAAAGAGATAAGGATGAAGAAAAAAAATTCAGGTATATAAATGGTGTTGGCACAGGAGAAGACCCAGGGTTCAACGCTACAACAGTGCACCAACAAAACCCTAACTACCGACCCTTTCAGCAACACCTGCGAAGAAGATGAAGTCTCACCCAAGGTAGAGGCAGGGGTGGTTGCAAGACTCAGGTGTCTGCAACCTTAGTTGGGACACGAATCTATGATTCTAGTAATTAACAGAGCACTCTGTAGTACACCTTCATCAATATCTAACCAATATATACTCTGCAGTTACAATGGAGCATCATAGCATTCACCCAGATCTAATGTATATAAGCACTTAGCATAAGGAATTAGATAAGATCTGGCAGATTCTAGCATCCATATTCATCACAAGCACAAAGCATAAACAGATCTATCTATCTATATCAAAGCACTTATCAAATAACACATAAACACATCATAACATCGCACAGAACAGAATAACACAGTATTTATGTGGTTCAGCCCCACCCTGGGGCTACATCCACCAACTCTTATTCTTTATTAGCTTCAATCAGTCATCTACATGCACAGAGCCACAAAAACCTCACTCCGTATAGGACAAGAGATCTGCGCAACTCGCTAGATCCTCCTTCCTTGCATTACAACACAAATCCCTTCACGGTCTCTTACAATGACTTGCACTTAGCTCTGCAAGTCTCACACAACATGCACGAAGCCTTACGATTCTTGATCACATAGATCTAACTCTCAACACTTAGTCAACTTGAACAACTACTTCTTACATTGCTTAGCCTTCTATTTATACATACAAAATAGGCCTAAACATGAGTAAACCCATGGGCCGACATCCCATACCCATTGCATATTCCCAAATCCCAAAAAGGACCCAAAAAGGGGATGAGATCCCGCTATCTCTGCTTCGTCTTGCACTCCGCCTTTGACAGGCTATAGAAGTCCCAAAATAGGTCAAACTTGACCAAGGATCTCCCAAAACTTGGTCAAGGGCCAACAGGCCCCCGACACTCACCTATGACTCGTCCCGAGTCACTCTGGTCTGACTAGTTCTGCTTCGAACGCCTCGAGATGCTTCGAATTGCTGTTGTGCTACAACTTCTTATTTAGTGAACTCTTTGATGGTTGTATCATTGATAGGTCCCTCTAGACGTTGTTCAACTGTAGTGACAACCTACTCTAACTCTTCTCCTTTGCCTTCTACCTCTGTAAACAATTGATAAGCCTTATCTTGTACAGGTTGGAGCCTCTGAGTTACTTCCATAACTTTGCTCTAGATAGTATGGATCTGTTGTTGTGCAGTGTGTTGCTCTTGGGAGCGCTTCATTCTTTCCACAGCTGACAGGGATTTCAGTTGCGCCTGTATATTTTTGGCTTGATACTTTGCCTCTTAGAGATGTGACTCCAGTGCCTTCAATTCTGGGTTCTCCGTGAGTTGTTCATAGGTCTAGGCACTGCAATCAGTGAGTTGCTTACATTCCAGGGTAAGAGCCTTTAGCCTTTCAACTTCTCTTCGAGCGGTTGCTTCTCTTTGGTCTCTTACTTCTTGTGGGGTCTCAGGTATAGTGAGTAGCTCCAAATATGCTATGCGTTGTTGTAGCTGCTAGATGGCCTCTATGAGTTGGTTCACCTGTTGTGTAACTCGGTCTTCTAACTTGATTTCTAAGACTGTCATAGAGCAAAGTGCTATGTTGACCACTTCTTTTACTTCGAGTTGCTTCGCGAACAAATTTTCCTTTTCTTGTTGTAGTTGTGTTTTTTCTTCATCAAACTTCGCTTGGAGAGCAAGCTTTTCCTGTTCTGTAGCACTACGTTTCTCTACAAGTACTCCTTGTACTTGTGTCAAAGCCCGGGGGGCTTTCTCTATTTCTTCTTGTGCTCGTCGAAGGCGGGCTTCGACTGTATCGGCTAGGCGATGGAGTTGAGCTAGCTCATCTCCCAATTCTGGTTCTCCTAGCGTAGTGGAGACTGCGCGGCTGGACTGTAGGGCTTGTTGTACCCCTCAGAGTTCAGTGTCAATTTGATCATACATCTCCTCTTTCTTTGCTTCTTGTTTCTCTTCTATTTCCAGCGAAGCATCTTGCAGGGCTGCTATGAGGAAGTCGAAGTCATCGAAGGTGAGGACAGTCTGCATCTTGTTCATGGTGGCCTTCGCTTTCTTCCGGGAGGAAGGTTTTGGAGGTGAACCTTTCCTCTTCTTTAGGGGATCAACCTCGTTTCCCTGCTTCTGTTCGAATTCTTTTTCATATAACTCTTCGCCATCACCTTATTTCTCTAGTGATATGGAAGCAGTCTTCGTGGATGCACTGTCTAATTCTTGGACCTCTTCGGTCTTCTTTGTCCTGTTGGGTCCGGGTGTATCCTATGTTTTTTTTGGGCTGTCGATGTCGGATATCTCCGTAGGTTCTGTTGGGATAAGGAGGTATGCCGACCAGTCCTTGGTGATCTCTTCCAAGTCCTCCTCCATCAACTTATAGTAGGACTGAAGCTCTTGTTTGTGTTTGTCAGTGCGCGTTGTGATGTAGATGAAATGTCGGTCTACGTTGAACTTCATCAAAGGCCTGAACCGGTGTAGAGTGTTTGAAGTCATGCGAAGCTCGGACTATATGGCTATCTTCAGTTGATTGTAGTAGATATGAAAAACAACATTTGACTGCCACTATTTATTCATGTCCCTTGAATACCACAATGTACTGAACTTCGCGGCCAATGGTTCAAATGGCTCGATGTCCAGGAAGGTCGTACCTTCCGGCATATCCCAGGCAATAAAAGATATAGGATCAAGAGCCAGCTGAAATGAATTTCATATCCTTGATCATGTTCTTCTCTGCAGTCGAGTTCCAACTGGTTCACTAGGTACTTCGCCCAGTTCATCCAAAGGTCTTCCACGCACTTCCCTGCGAGGTCGACTACAAAACCGGTGACTTGGGTAGGTCGGTTCTTTTGTACTAACTTCTCTACAATCAACTAACAGGTGAGGCGCACTCTGCCACTCTGGATAGAAGATACCTTGTAGCCTCATGTTCCCTTCTCGACATTTCCATAAGTGCCCTTGATCTTCTGTGCTAGAGTGTGATCCATGGTTTTTCTGGGGTAAAACTCTTGTGGATCTGGTCCTTGCATACTCAACCATGTGATCTGATTGATCAGCATCGGATCAACTGTTATATAACGGTTTAGCCACAAATAGTCGCCATGGTAACAAGAAAGCAACATCTTAACAAAGGCATTCACCTCCTAGTGTCTTTGGAAGTGGGGAATCTTCATGACGTTCAACAGGGTGGATTGCGCGAAGTTATGGGTCCATTGTTGAAGGATGATATTCGAATTATTCCCCTTAGTCATGTTCAATTAATTATGTGGGGTGAGCATGTTATCGACTTTCCTATCTCCGAGGTTGAAGTCGCTAAACTTCAATGCTGCAATCTTATCTTGGTCTACTCGGATTGCGCGTATCCCCTTCGGGAGGTACGTCATAACCAAGGTGTATTCAAAATCTCTGGGTACACTGTCTCGATTTACTGCGCTGCTCAGAGGTGGAATATAGGTGGGTAATATGGTCGGGATCAATTTGGCATTCGCTAGATCATCCCTATGCTTAGTTCACTTTTCATCTGATCGTCGGGATGGTTCGGCTCCGCGAGTAGTGAACAGAGAGGCTGGCAGTCCTCTGGTCGATGGTGTCTGTACACCTGTAGACATCGACATGACTCTTTCAGTCATGAGGTCGATCGGAACTTCTTCAACAGCTTTCTCTGCAGCGCTCAACTCATCCAACATACACGCTTGGGGTTAACAATCTCGGGTTTGAGGAGTAACTTAGATACTGCAATAGAATAGACAGCAAGAGTGCGATGACCACTATATAAAATCAACTTAGTCTGCGGGCTCAAACTCTTAGTTGGAAAAAGTGTTCTTGGTGCATGGCGCAATAGGATAAATAGGTAACTCGGCAACGGGTCACTTGCAACGGGTATGAATCCTTCATTAACTTTGTTCCGTCCGTTATGGAGCGGTCCCAACGATCGGATGGCGAGATGTTTGTCCATAAATGTCATTCTACCCGTTTGGAGCATTGTTCTAACGGTTATAATGTCCCCAACAGCTATATTGTTTTGCCATGGCGAAGTGCCATGTGTCGTTGTTCTGATATCTCAACAAAGCTCCAATTTTGCAAATTTTCCTTCTGCGAGGTTCCCTCTGGAACCTTTTGCAACTTGTCGGTCTTAGCTCTCTTCTTACTTAGATTTCTATCATTTTTTTTAGTGAGATTCGTCTCGGTATGCCTGTTTCCATTCTGATTCTTACCTTCTTTTGGCATAGTTACTTCGCGATGTTGAGATTATTTCCTAATATTCGAGGGTGATCCTTCTTTTTTATCTGGAATAGGTACTTCAATCTTCTGTGGGTCTTCTAGTGTTCTTGCAACTTCGGCATCCAGGTATCTGGTGTTAAATAGCTTCGATATGTTCTTTTGTTCTTCACGCAAGTGTGCAATCCTTCTAGTCATGACTTCTTTTAACTCTTGCTTCTGTTGTTCTAAAACTTCTTCTTCTTTCTTCCTTCTGGCCTGATCTCTTTCAATCCAAGGTTTTCCTAGTAGCATGGTAAATGGGGCACTATTCTCAATAAATTTAATAATCTCAAAATCTTCTTCTGTTGAAGTTCCATTGGCATTCATAGGTATCCGGGTGAGCTTTCCACATAAGTTTATCAACTTTCCTTTGAATAGTCTTATTCCTTCTAATGAAGGAATCATAGCAGGCCTCCCTATAGCTTCCCAAGTTTTCTCTGTCATGATATTCACTTGTGTTTCCTCATCTAGAACGCAATGAATGTCGAAGTCTCATATTCTTGCTTCAAGGCATTCTTTTTCTTTGAAGGTCTCTGATAATCTGACATGTCGATGGTAATTTAGGGTTTCTTTCATCTGTAGCAATACTTTCTTTGATCTTTCTGGGGTTCTGCCATAATCTTAGTTTTTTTATCTGTCCTAGGGTTTTCTTGCCTCATGTTCATTTCTTCAAGCTTATCAATCATTCTAGGACAATCCAATACTTCATGGTCCATAGCTTTGCAACAAAGACAACTAAGTCTTCTTCCAGGTCATTCCTTAGCGAGATGTCTCGATCTTCTACAACTGTAACAGAGGGTTAATCCTCTCTTTCTTTTAAATGATCCCCGACCTTTCCTGTACTGCGCGCTAGGATCATGGTAGCTAACCTGCAAACATTTCTTTCTAGAATCCTGCATACACTTATTAGTCCAAACATTCTTTCTATGCATAGGTATAACATATTTTTCACTGTTCTTACCATATCTACACATATCAAATCTTTTTTCTTCTATTAGTGCCCTACTTTTCAAGCTAGGACAGAATCTATCAAACATACCTAGATCCATGCTTTAGAAAAAAAAAATTCCACTTATCTTACTTCTACAGAGGACAGAGCTTCCAGATCTTACCTCTTTTAATCAAGAATTCTCACTTTTACCTTTCTCAGAGAACAAAACTTTCAAATCTTATCTCTTTTCTTCAGATCAAACTTCTTTTCTCTAGCACAGAGCTTGTCAAACTTGTAGAGTATTGCGCACTAGAGCAACAAATCTACGCACAGAGCTTTCATAATTTCAGGTCGTATCTTTGCATAGATCTTCTTCTTCCTCAATTCCCAACAATCACAGTTTCAAATCCTGGCAATAGAACCATTTGTTGGCACAGGGGCTAACCTAGGGTTCAACGCTACAACAACGCACCAACAAAACCCTAACTACCAACCCTTTCAGAAACACCTGCGAAGCACATGAAGTCTCACCCGAGGTATAGGCAGGGGTGGTTGCAGGAATCAAGTGTCTGCAACCTTAGCTGGGACACAGATCTGTGATTCTAGTAATTAGCATAGCACTCAGTAGTACACCTTCATCAATATCTAACCAATATCTACTTCGCAGTTACAACAGAGCATCACAGCATTCACCCAGATCTAATGTATATAAGCACTTGGCATAAGAAATTAGATCAGATCTAGCAGATTCTAGCATCCAGATTCATCATAAGCACAAAGCATAAACAGATCTATCTATCTATATCAAAGCACTTAGAAAATAACACATTAAAACATCGCATAGAGAAGAATAACACAGTATTTACATGGTTCACCCCCACCCTGGGGCTACGTCCACCAACTCTTCTTCTTTATTAGCTTCAATCAGTGATCTACATGCACAGAGCCACAAAAACCTTACTCCGCATAGAACATGAGATTTGCGCAGCTTGTTAGATCCTCCTTCCTTTCGTTACAGCACAAAGCCCTTCACAGTCTCTTACAATGACTTTCACTTAGATCTGCAAGTCTCACACAGCATGCACGAATCCTTACAATTCTTGATCACATAGATTTAACTCTTAGCACTTAGCCAACTTGAACAACTATTTCTTACATTGCTTAGCCTTCTATTTATACATACAAAATAAGCTTAAACATGGGTAAACCTATGGGCCGACATCCCATACCCGTTACATATTCCCAAATCCCAAAAAGGACCCAAAAAGGGGTCGAGATCTCGCGATCTCTACTTCATCTTACGCTTCACCCTCGATAAGTTGTCGAAGTTCCAAAATAGGTCAAACTTGACCAAGGATCTCCCAAAACTTGGTCAAGGGCCAACAAATGGCTTGAGGTATGAAATCCAGGATAAGATCAGCATGATGTCAGTAAGGATAGTGGAGGATGCTTATCAGTTTGCATTGAAGGCAGAGGAGAAGCTGGCCAGGAGACAAAACCAACGAGGCAGAGGTAAAAGCCCAGTCCCGAACAAAGGCAAGGGAGTTGTCCATAACAAGGCACAAAAATCCAAAGATGAGACTGAGAAACCACATAGTCACTCGGAAAGAGGAGGAAGTTCCCGAGGAAGACAAGATGGTGGAAGAAGTTCTTCCAAAGGAAGAGGAAGAGGCAGAGGAGGAGAAGTGAAATGTTACACCTGTGGAAAGGCGGGACATAAGTCTTGGGAATCTCCCGAGAGAAAGAAAGAAGGAGAAGGTGAATCTCACATTTCAGAAGCATAGAGAAGGAATGTTGAAGCATAAGGAGCAGAGGATGGAACATCCTTGATGTTGAGAAAATTTCTCTTAAAACCAGAGGCAGAAGTTGAGAAGCCAGTGCAGTGAAACAGCCTATTCAAGATAGCTTGCAAGACTAAAGACAGAGTATGCAAGGTGATAATTGACAGTGGGAGCATTGACAACTTAGTATCCATAGAGATGGTGGAGAAATTGGAGCTGGAGACAACTGCACATCTGAAACCATACAAAGTCTCATGGTTGCTTAAATGACACCAGGTAATGGTTACTAAACAATGCTTGGTTGAATTTAAAATAGGAGGATATAGAGATGAAATTCTATGTGATGTAATTCCCATGGATGTATGCCATATTTTGTTGGGGAGACCATGGCAGTTTAACAAGAATGTCATTCATGATGGGAGGAAGAATACATACACCTTGGAGAAGAATGGTAGGACACACATGGTGTTTCCAATAGAAGAGAAGAAAGTGAAAGAGGAAGCCAGCATAAGCATATTTCTCATGAGTGGGAAGGAACTCCTGAGAGAAGTTAAGAAAGGACAGGAGATGCAGTTTGTTGTGGTAAGGAAACCTATAGTTTTCCTTACAAGTACTTCAATGGATGATTTTCCTGAAGAAATTCGGGAATTACAGGATAATTTTGTTGACATAGTGGTGGATGAGTTGCCTAACTCATTGCCACCCATCATAAGTACCATCCATCATATTGACTTGATACCAGAAGCAAGTATGCCAAACAAAGCAACATACAGATTGACACCTCGAGAGAATGAGGAGGTAAAGAACCAAGTCCAAGAATTGTTAGACAAGGGTTTGGTCAGAGAGAGATTGAGTCCATGTGCAGTACCAACTGTGTTGAGTCCAAAGAAAGATGGAGGATGGAGAATGTGTACAGACTCAAGAGCCATTAACAAGATCACCATCAGGTATAGATTTCTTTTACCAAGAATTGATGATTTAATGGACTGTTTAAGTGGAGCAAATTTTTTTTCTATAATAGATCTGAAAAGTGGGTATCACCAGATAAGAATGAGAGAAGGTAATGAATGGAAGACAACCTTTAAGACAAATGAAGGTTTGTATGAATGGCTTGTTATGCCATTTGGGTTAACAAATTCCCTAAGTACTTTTATGAGGTTGATGAATGAAATATTGAAAGATTTCATTGGCAAGTTTGTTGTTGTGTATCTGGACGATATATTGATCTTTAGCAAGACTAAAGAGGAGCATTTGAGGCACCTGACACTAGTGATGAGGAGACTACAACAGGAGAAGTTGTTGATAAACTTGAAGAAATCCTCTTTTATGAAGACAGAGCTCATTTACTTGGGTTTTGTGATCTCTTCAAATGAACTGAGGATGGATCCAAAAAAGGTGAAAGCAATCAAAGAATGGTCGTCGCCAAGAAGCATGTTTGAGGTAAGAAGCTTCCATGGATTAGCTAGTTTCTATAGGAAGTTCATCAGAGATTTCAGTGGAATTTGTGCACCAATGATGGATACAGCAAAGAAGAAGCACAAGTCTTTTAAATGGATAGAGGAGGCCGAGAGGAGCTTCAATATACTGAAGGAAAATATAACAGAATGACCAATTCTGGTCTTGCCAAATTTTGAAAAGACATTTCAAGTGAGATGCGATGCAAGTGGAGTTGCAATTGGAGTAGTTTTGAGCCAGGATAATAGACCGGTTGCCTATTTCAATGAGAAGCTGAATGAGACTAAGAGAAAATACTCCACATATGATCAAGAATTTTATGCCATAATTCAAGCCCTGAAGAAGTGGAAACATTACCTTGTCCCATGAGAATTTGTCTTGTATAGTGATAACCAAGCTTTACAATTCATAACCAGCCAGGAAAAATTGAATCAGAAGCATGCAAATTGGATTGAGTTTATGCAGAATTTTACTTTTGTCATAAAACATATTGTTGGGAATGCTAACAAAGTTGTTGATGCATTGAGCAGGAGATGTTTGATTCTGTAGGAATTTCAGGTGAAGACCTTGGGATTTGAACACCTCAAGGAAATGTATAGTGATGATCCAGATTTCAAGGAAGCATATGAAGTATGCGCAAATCCCGTGTTGAGAGATAGAAGCCAGTGGGCATAGTATATGATTCAAGGGGGATTGTTGTTCAAGGGCAATCAGTTATGCATACAAAGATGTTCAATGAGGGACAATCTTTTGAAGGAGAAACATAGTGGAGGATTGGCTGGACATTTCTGCCATGATAAAACATTTGTACAGTTGAGCAGTTCATAGTATTGGTCAGGTATGAGGACATAAGTGATCAAATTTGTGAACAGATGTAGAATCTGCCAGCATGCAAAAGGAAAAAGACATAACACTGGATTGTATCAACCATTGTCGATACCAGAGAGGCCTTGGGATGTGATAAGCATGGATTTTGTGTTAGGACTGCCAATAACACAAAGAGGATTTGATTCCATATTTGTGGTGGTGGATAGATTTTCAAATATGACACTTTATCCCATGCCAAAAGACCAGTGACGCAACACATGTTGCAAACCTGTTTTTCAAGGAAGTTGTGAGACTTCACGGCCTACCCAGAAGCATCGTCTCGGACAGAGACAAAAAATTTGTTGGTCATTTTTGGAGAACACTGTGGAAGAAGTTGGGGATGGATCTGTTCTTCGGCTCAACTTATCACCCTCAGACAGATGGACAGACTGAGGTGGTAAACAGAAGTTTGGGAAACTTGTTGAGGAGTCTGGTCATTGAGCATCATAACCAGTGGGATCAAATTCTACCACAAACAGAATTTGCATACAACGACTCGCCAAACAGGAGCACTGGAAAGAGCCCATTCCAGATATTGTATGGAATGCAACCCAGGGGAGTATCCGAGTTGAGAGACTTGGGACAGAGTTAGATCATAAGTGTTGGAGCTGAAGATTTTGCTGTAGAAATGCAGAAGCTCCATAGAAAGATCAGAGGACAATTGCAGAACTCTAGCCAAGAGTACAAGCGCAGAGTTGATCAACATCGCAGAGAACTTCAATTTGAGGTGGGAGATCATGTTCTGGTACATCTCAGGAAATAAAGGTTCCCTAGGGGAACGTATAACAAGTTAAAAATGAAGAAGATAGGCCCATGTAAGATCTTGAGGAAATTTGATGCAAATGCCTATGAGATTGAGCTGCCAGATGATGTGGGCATGTCACCCATATTCAACGTTTCGAACATGTATCCTTACAGGAAAGATGACACAAAGGGATCAAAATATCAAGATAAGATTCAGTGGAAGAAACAAATGCTTGTAGCAGAAAAACCACTGATGGAGAAGATCGTTGATCAGAGAATTGACAAGAAGACCAGGAGGAAGACCCGTTTTGAATATCTGGTCAAGTGGAAGGGACGCCCAATAGAAGATGCCCGTTGGGAAAATGAAGCGGATATCCAGAAGAATGGAAAGTTGGTACAGGAGCTCATGGACAGGAGTCCATGAATTTTTTTCCAGGGGGAGTATGATGCAGGAGCATCGTCAGCAAGCACACGTGGCAGGAAAATTCAATGCTCAAGAATCATTTCAAAATCTCAAATGTCGGGATTTACTGCGAATCCTTTGGGGAGATGATGAAGAACAGAAGGAGATCAAACGCTTGAAGGGGAAATGATCATGATGATCAGGGAGTTTCACTCTGAGTCTTGAATGTAACCACACTTAGGTAGCAGTTAAGTTTTCATTTTTTTGAGGTAGATGAGTAGTCGGGGGGAACCTTGAGGACCCTCGGAGTTAAATAGAGGTTATGTACACCCAAATGAAGTTGTTGCAAGTTAGTAGGAATTTTCAGAGTTTTAAGTTATTGGTTTGATATTAGCTGTAGCCATTTACTTTTGAATGAATATGACAGAGAAAAATCAACCCAAATGCATAGTACTGTTACTATTTACAATTCTTTGTTATTGTGTTTTCATAAATGAATGAATTTCGTTATGAATTGATGGAATTGTGAATGTTAGAATAAGTTTCAATTGTTTCTCTTCAGTTGAGTGAGTGCAAGGTGTGCACACAGAACACAAGGAGTGCGTTGACAAGATATGTTTCGATCTCGAAGCTCAGGAGAGATAGCACAAAACTTTCCCTTTGCAAAGAGTGAAAAGCAACTGCTGCAAGGCGGGCATAGTCTCCCGCAAGAACCAAGTCTTGCGTAAAACTTTGCTGCAAAGAGTGCTCAGATCCAGAATTTGGGTAAATCTCGAAGGGGCTCCATAAGAGTCAAACTCGCAAAATGCAAAATCCCAACTTGATTTGAGTTGTTGGATCCAAAAAGATCTGGACCATCGATCTATCGCCATTGCGATCTCGGATATCAGGAGAACGAAGGTAAGGAGGCTCCCAAACTCGCAAAACGTGAAATCCCGACTTGATCACAGTCGATCAGAGGAAAGATCTATATTGTCGATCTGGTGCCATCGTGATCTCGAATATCGGGGGAATGGAGGTGAAAGGTCTTTCGACCTTGTGATACGCGAAATATCAATGAGATCTAAGCCGTAAAATCGAGGGGAATCAAGACCGTCAGATTGGGAGCTCCGAAATATCGGCATTTTGGGGATCAGGGAGTCAGGGTTGGCTCACTCGCAAAGTCCTGATACGCGAAATCGCGACGCGCCTTTTTGTAGGCGTGCGGTCACAGCCCATGGTCGTCGAGGAGGGGAGGCTCGCGCTTGGCTCTTAGTCACGCAGGCGAAGTGTCGTAAAGGACCTGTGGATTTGTTCGTGGGATTCAAGCAGGGAATCGAGAGAGCTGCTCCAGCTCATCAGAATTAAGAACAATCCTTAGACCGGGAGGTCAATGGACCCTGCCAAGCTAGGGGGTCTGCATCATAATATTTCTCAAGAGTTAGTCATTCCTTAAAATAGTATTTACTACAAAATATTATATTGTGATAAAACGACTTTCAGTTTATTAACTAAAGTCATTACCACTCAAACAAGAATCTCCTAAAATCTCCTACTAAAGGCAAGGACTAATAAGTCTAGCAAGCAAAATTAACCTGTAATCTTATTCAATAAAATATGACGAGATAGCGTATGGAATCTCATAGGATGCTAGCACAGTGCATCTTTTACCAATAGAACTAAAAAAATCTCAAGAAATTCATAACAGAAAAAATACAAAAACATGAAAACAATGTCTTATAGCACGTCAAGTGCACACACCCCAAGTACCCTAATCAAGAGAAATTTCACACCAAGAACTTCGATCGATTCCCATTGTATAGGAATACATATCATCCATAAAGCACACTCCTCAAAGAGGATCAATTCCTTGTCATATGTAAAATGTTATATAATTTGCATTTAAAAGAGCGGTCGTTCAGATATCTTGGAGTTGACAAGAAACCAACAATCTGATCTATACGATTCCATGGATCGAACCCAAAAAAGAGAGGAGTTATGCCATTGATAGGCAATCACTTTAGCTAGATAGAGTTGAACATTCCTTAAAATACAAGCCATTCTATGCACACACATAAAATCAAATACAATAATCTTCCTTAAAAGTACCTTTGATTAACCTCCCCGCAACAAGTCTAAAAGTTTCATATCAATATTGAAAAGTACAATGATTAGAGCTTATGTGATTGCCACTAAATTGAATTCATTTTCACTATGAGCCAATTGCAGAATTATGTCCACAAATCTTAGGAAATTCTTTGTGCAAAATACACATAGACTACAGAAGATCTAAATAAGGTCTAGGTGCAATTAGCATCATTGAAGAGTTAAACATTTAGAACTGATCAAGTACAAAGCTAATCTCAACTGCTAAACAATTAGTGGACAAATCAAATTATGTTGTGATCCCCACAACCAAGAACATCACTTTAATATATCTCCTCAGTCTTTTAGAATCCCCAAAATATCATCGTCATGGAATAGATGAAACCTGAAACAGACACAATCTCTTGTAAGCATATCAAAACAGATTGCATTGGCCTCATCTGCATAGGCAAAATATTCGCACCCAACTTAATAGTGATAAATTTAGATGGAACAAAAATTTGTGGTATTTAATTTATGCTTTTATCAATTCCTATAAAATTCATGAGTATGTGAATAACACAAACTTTGCAAACTGGTGGCAAAATCAAGGCTTCGCAGATATGACATACCAACTGTATCTTTTTTATACTTTATTACTTCTACCAATGTAACAATTCAAGGCTTTAAGCTCAAACACAAACTAAGCATAATATAGCAGTGGATTGGAATTTGCTTCTTTCAACTATAGTAGAGGCAACTGAAGCCAACACCGGCAAGATTGACCTTTGTCCGCAATTTGTGTGCATTGTTGTGTAGGACGGGGTCAAAGACCATGAATTGTGTGATTATAAATTAATATCAAATTTAGCACAAACATGCCTATGACAAGTTCTTGTTTGCAATAGGGCTCAAGATTATAGGCAATATGGTTCACCTATCCTCCTTTGAAGCTTTGAGAGGTCACAATTACAAGACCAAAGCATGTCCAACCAATTTTAAATGCCCAACAACGTGGATGTTTCTCAATATCTATTCAAAGTGCAGCCTCGTAAGTGAGTCTCTCAATTCATACTTGATAAGTCATAAATGATTAGTCCCAACCGCAGTATCCTAGGTACCTCACCATCAATGTTTAAAAAAGAAACTGCAACTTGTAAGGAAAAAATGCCATTCCAGGCCTAGATTTTAAAATATGCCAGAAACTCCCCTATAGGGTCCCTAACATCCTTGGATTATTATAATCTTTCTCCACAAGAAAAATTGCAACTTGTAAGGAAAAGATGCCATTCTAAGCCTAGACTTTCAAATACAATAGAAATTCCTTGTTTATAGGGTCCCTAAAGTTTTTGAATTGTTATAATTTTTGTCCACAAGAAAATTCATGGCCACATCACAAATGGCATATGTAGGCAAACTAATGGTTAATGTCAAATCCAAGTGTTGGGTGATTTAAACAAATACCCCTTACTCATAACATCCAAATCAAAATAGATTTTAAACAAACACTAAAAGAAAACATGGTTGTAACATAAAACTTACGATGCTAGTGACAAAAGTATAACCATCATCTATTTTTTAACATATTTACTATAATAAAACTATTTCTAATGAAGGTGGATGCTATATATTATTTGAAACTACTTTAAATAAAATTAAAAATTAAAAAAAATTTAACAATTTAAAAAAAATAAATCAATGTAATATATTTTATGTAAATGTCTATACCATTCACTAAAAACATAATGTAAGGCTATTCATCAACATAATAATATGACTAATAATGTATATGTCTAAGGGCCCATTTCACTGTTTTATTTATATTTTCTTATTCATAAATAAAATATTTATGTATTATTTTTAGCATTTTTTTCCATCAATGGTTAGGTTCTCCACACCCGAAAGATGGGTAAACACATAACCACGAATAACCGAGCGGCATGCACTATAGACAAACTTGGTGATTCAAAGAGTGGTCTAGGCTGGCTTTCACTCAGGACAAGACCAATTGGGGAGGGCCAACATGGTTTTTAATATATTCGTTACAATTTTCACCCTTATACCTTTAGTAAAACTGGTGGGAAACTAATTGCTCCTTTCTCGTGTTCAAAGAAAATTAGGCAAGAATTTACCTATCATTTTTTTAGTTTTATAAAAATAACAAATCTATGATTTCAATCAACTTGAAGAGAACAATCATTGATCCATAGAGAACTCAAGAACTCAACCAAATAAATGTGGATAGAAGGAACATCTTTCAAGCATTGCTAGATACTTAGTAAAATGATACAATATTTCTCAAGAGTTAGTCATTCCATAAATAGTATTTACTACAAAATATTATATTGTGATAAAACGACTTTTATTAGCTAAAGTCAATACCACTCAAACAAGAATCTCCTACAATCCACTGCCAAAGGCAGGGACTAATAAGTCTAGCAAGCAAAATTAACCTGTAAGCTTATTCAATAAATTATGACGAGATAGCGTATGGAATCTCATAGGATGCTAGCACAGTGCAGCTTTTACCAATAGAACTAAAAAAATCTCAAAAAATTCATAACAGAAAAAATTAAAAAACATGAAAACAATGTCTTATAGCACGTCAAGTGCACACACCCCAAGTACCCTAATCAAGAGAAATTTCACACCAAGAACTCCGATCGATTCTCATTGTATAGGAATACATATCATCCATAAAACACACTCCTCAAAGAGGATCAATTCCCAGTCATATGTAAAATGTTATATAATTTGCATTTAAAAGAATGGTCGTTCAGATATCTTGGAGTTGACAAGAAACTAACAATGTGATCTATACAATTCCATGGATCGAACCCAAAAAAGAGAGGAGTTGTGCCATTGATAGGCAATCACTTTAGCTAGATAGAGTTGAACATTCCTTAAAATACAAGCCATTCTATGCACACACATAAAATCAAATACAACAATCTTCCTTAAAAGTACCTTTGATTAACTTCCCCACAGCAATTCTGAAAGTTTCATATCAATATTGAAAAGTAAAATGATTAGAGCTTCTATGATTGCCACTAAACTGAATTCATTTTCACTAAGAGCCAATTGCAGAATTATGTCCACAAATCTTAGGAAATTCTTTGTGCAAAATACACATAGACTACAGAAGATCTATATAAGGTCTAGGTGCAATTAGCATCACTGAAGAGTTAAATATTTAGAACTTATCTTGTACAAATCTATTCTCAACTGTTAAACAATTAGTAGATAAATCAAATTATGTTGTGATCCCCACAACCAAGAACATCACTTTAATATATCTCCTCAGTCTTTCAGAATCCCCAAAATATCATCGTCATGGAACAGATGAAACCTGAAACAGACACAATCTCTTGTAAGCATATCAAAACAGATTGCATTGGCCTCATCTGCATAGGCAAAATATTCGCACCCAACTTAATAGTGATAAATTTAGATGGAACAAAAATTCGTGGTAACAGATTGCATTGGCCTCATCTGCATAGGCAAAATATTCGCACCCAACTTAATAGTGATAAATTTAGATGGAACAAAAATTCGTGGTATTTAATTTATGCTTTTATCAATTCCTATAAAATTCACAAGTATGTGAATAACACAAACTTTGCAAACTGGTGTCAAAATCAAGGCATCGCAGATATGACATACCAACTGTATCTTTTTTATACTTTATCACTTCTACCACTGTAACAATTCGAGGATTTAAGCTCAAACACAAACTAAGAATAATATAGCGGTGGATTGGAATTTGCTTCTTTCAACTATAAACTAAGAATAATATAGCGGTGGATTGGAATTTGCTTCTTTCAACTATAGCAGAGGCAACTGAAGCCAACACTGGCAAGGTTAACCTTTGTCCGCAATCTGTGCATTGTTGTGTAGGACAGGGTCAAAGACCATGAATTGTGTGATTATAAATTAATATCAAATTTAGCACAAACATGCCTATGACAAGTTCTTGTTTGCAATAGGGCTCAGGCTTGTAGGCAAGATGGTTCACCTATCCTCCCTTGATCCTTTGAAGCTTTGGGAGGTCACAATTACAAGACCAAAGCATGTCCAACCAATTTTAAATGCCCAACAACGTGGATGTTTCTCAATATTTATTCAAAGTGCAACCTCGTAAGTGAGTCTCTCAATTCATACTGGATAGGTCATAAATGATTAGTCCCAACCCCAGTATCCTAGTAGGTACCTCACCATCAATGTTTAAAAAAGAAACTACAACTTGTAAGAAAAAAATGCCATTCCATGCCTAGATTTTAAAATATGTCAAAAACTCCCTTAGATTTTAAAATATGCCAAAAACTCCCTTATAGGGTCCCTAAAATCCTTGGATTGTTATAATCTTTCTCCACAAGAAAGTTTGCAACTTGTAAGGAAAAGATGCCATTCTAAGCCTAAACTTTCAGATACAACAGAAATTCCTCGTTTATAGGGTCCCTAAAGTTTTTGAATTGTTATAATTTTTGTCCACCAGAAAATTCATGGTCACATCACAAATGGCATGTGTAGGCAAACTAATGGTTAATGTCAAATCCAAGTGTTCGGTGATTTAAACAAATACCCCTTACTCATAACATCCAAATCAAAATAGATTTTAAACAAATACTAAAAGAAAACATGGTTGTAACATAAAACTTACGATGCTAGTGACAAAAGTATAACCATCATCTATTTTTTAACATATTTACTATACTAAAACTATTTCTAACGAAGGTGGATACTATGGATCATTTTTCTCTTTGAAACTACTTTAAATAAAATTAAAATTTTCAAAAAAATTAACAATTTTAAAAAAATAAATCAATGTAATATATTTTATGTAAATCTCTATACCATTTACTAAAAACATAATGTAGGGCTATTCATCAACATAATAATATGACTAATAATATATATATATAAGGCCCAAATACAAATGTTGTCACTGTTTTATTTATATTTTCTTATTCATAAATAAAATATTTATGTATTATTTTTAGCATTTTTTTCCATCAACAGCTAGGTTCCCCACACCCGAAAGATGGGTAAACACATAACCACGAATAACCGAGCGGCATGCACTATAGACAAACTTGGTGATTCAGACAGTGGTCTAGGCTGGCTGTCACTCAGGCCAAGACCAATTGGGGAGGGCCAACATTGTTTTTAATATATTCGTTACAATTTTCACCCTTATACCTTTAGTAAAACTGGTGGGAAACTAATTGTTCCTTTCTCGTGTTCAAAGAAAATTAGGCAAAAATTTACCTATCATTTTTTTAGTTTTATAAAAATAACAAATCCATGATTTCAATCAACTTGAAGAGAACAATCACTGATCCATAGAGTACTCAAGAACTCAACCAACTAAATGTGGATAGAGGGAACATCTTTGAAGCATTGCTAGACACTTGGTAAAATGATCCAATATTTCTCAAGAGTTAGTCATTCCTTAAAATAGTATTTACTACAAAATATTATATTGTAATAAAACGACTTTCAGTTTATTAGCTAAAGTCACTACCACTCAAACAAGAATCTCCTACAATCCACTGCCAAAGGCAGGGACTAATAAGTCTAACAAGCAAAATTAACCTGTAAGCTTATTCAATAAAATATGACAAGATAGCGTATGGAATCTCATAGGATGCTAGCACAGTGCAGCTTTTACCAATAGAACTAAAAAAAATCTCAAGAAATTCATAACAGAAAAAATTAAAAAACATGAAAACAATGTCTTATAGCACGGCAAGTGCACACACCCCAAGTACCCTAATCAAGAGAAATTTCACACCAAGAACTCTGATCGATTCCCATTGTATAGGAATACATATCATCCATAAAACACACTCCTCAAAGAGAATCAATTCCCTGTCATATGTAAAATGTTATATAATTTGCATTTAAAAGAGTGGTCGTTCAGATATCTTGGAGTTGACAAGAAACTAACAATGTGATCTATACGATTCCATGGATCGAACCCAAAAAAGAGAGGAGTTGTGCCATTGATAGGCAATCACTTTAGCTAGATAGAGTTGAACATTACTAAAAATACAAGCCATTCTATGCACACACATAAAATCAAATACAACAATCTTCCTTAAAAGTACCTATGATTAACTTCCCCACAGCAAGTCTGAAAGTTTCATATCAATATTGAAAAGTACAATGATTAGAGCTTCTGTGATTGCCACTAATGATCCGGATTTATGTAGGAACACAATGAAATACAGAAATACACATAAATGCAGAGATGCAGCGGAAATAAGACTTCATTTCATTAATAACAAAATGACTGAAATATGCTTACAGACAGAATGTAAATAAACTAGCTAAGGCGCTGGTAGTTTATCTCTGAGAAGAGATGTGGCTGCTACTCGCATCCGTGAGAAGATGATTACAATGAGGCTCTAGAGGCCTTTTTACAATAGAGGAGAATGCCAAAAGTCATATACATCCAAAAACCTAACCCTAGGAGATGAAGCGCCAAAAGTCATGTGGGCCCTGTTTGGGTAAGTTAGTACATCAACTTCCTAGGGTCGTAACTTTTGCATACGATCTCCGTTTTAGGCGTGTGATAGCTTGTTGGAAAGGTATCGTCGAGGAGATTCATTTTGGGGGCTCAATCATGCCTTCGGCTATCATTGAGAACCTCGATCTCAAAAAACCTTCATTTAGGCCCTCAAAATGGCCCCGGAAGTTAAA
>ML792238.1:13839-46275 GCA_009831015.1 Picea engelmannii | reverse complement strand
ATAAGGTCTAGGTGCAATTAGCATCACTGAAGAGTTAAATATTTAGAACTTATCAAGTACAAAGCTAATCTCAACTGCTAAACAATTAGTAGACAAATCAAATTGTGTTGTGATCCCCACAACCAAGAACATCACTTTAATATTTCTCCTCAGTCTTTCAGAATCCCCAAAATATCATCGTCATGGAACAGATGAAACCTGAAACAGACACAATCTCTTGTAAGCAGATCAAAACAGATTTCATTGGCCTCATCTGCATAGGCAAAATATCGCACCCAACTTAATAGTGATAAATTTAGATGGAACAAAAATTTGTGGTATTTAATTTATGCTTTTATCAATTCCTATAAAATTCACAAGTATGTGAATAACACAAACTTTGCAAACTGGTGGCAAAATCAAGGCATCGCAGATATGATACCAACTGTAAGGATTTGTTAGGGCTACCCTGGAACTGCTGATATTTCTGCCTTTGCTGTTGTAGTTTTTGTGTTTTCTGGGCTGAGTTTATTAAGGTTGTTTGTGGCCTCCTTTCAGCCACTAGGCTGGACAGTGATGTCCTGTTTTAGCCCTATTACCTGATGCTTGGCATGGCCTCTTGATTCTCAGCCAGCTAGTTAGTTTTTTGATCTATTACCCTAAAAGTTCTTCTTGGCAATTTGTCTTAAGGATCATGATGATATCTACCCTGAGGTTTTGATCCATGATCCCTTAAAGCTTTTTCTGAGCATACATCAAAGAGGATAACAACAGCATATCAGGTAAATTTGTTCTTTGTTTGGCTAAGGTAATACTCAGATCTATGTTATGATTTCTCTTATTAGATTTTACATCAGAAATTTTGAATGTGTGGCGGATCCAGAATTACAGTAGCAAATGTTTAGAAATTAAATAAAATCATTTCTGTTTCTATCTAGTCTACATTTTGCCCTTAAATTCTAACAATCCTAGTGGTAGGTTGCCTTCCTAGAGCCCAAGGGGTTAGCTCCACTGGTTGTCAACAATGTTATGGGAAAATTTTAGGTTTAGCTAGTTATGTGCCAGCAGGTGCCCAGTTCAAATCCCCCTAGGTGAGGTGTGGTTTTTACGGACGCCATCCACAAATGTGGGGGAACGTCCCTTGGATTTCCCCAAAAGGTTTTATTTCAAAAAGAACGATTGCTTTCCTAGGCGCATTTCTGTTCTTTCTAAAGCCCATGAACTAAATGACAATGGTATTTTCAGAAAACCAGTCACCACAAATGTAATGTACCTTATTATATATATAAATATATATAGCCCAAGGGGTTAGCTTAATCAGTTGTTGCTAATGTTGCTAGGTATTCAACTAGTTCCATGCCAGCAGGTGCCCGGCTCAAATTCTCCTCGGTGAGGTGCACTAGTCTACACCGAAAAGTTACTAAGGATGTCATCCACATATGGGGAAGCATCCCTTGAGTTTCCCCATAAGATTTTCCATGGGGAAAAAATATAAACTAGTTAGTATATATATATATATATATATATATATATATATATATATATATATATATTAATTATTAGATATTATAAACAGATTATACTTTCCCATCTTCTATCCATTATTCAACATATTTATTCTGTACACCAATATGGTCACCTGAATTCTCTTGTATATTCACAAATCACTAGTAACAACTGCAAGACTTTTTTACAACAAATAGTATGCCCAATATAGCATCCATTTATAAACCATGTCATACTATGAGAAGCTAACCCCTCTGGCCAAGGGTTTCCCCGATCAGTCATGTGAGGTGACTGAGGGAGTAATGCACAGCCAAGTACAAGTCTTGCCTACGCCATGTGAGGTGGCTAGGTGTGAATGGGGCTATGGTCGTAGTCTTGCCTATGCCATGCGAGGTGGCTAGGTGTAAATAAGACTACTGGGAGAGGAGAAAAATCATAGCATAGTCATGGAGACTATGGCAGTGGTTGTGTACCACTGGACAGCATGCTAGTAGTTGTGTGCTACTAGTGGATTGCTACGTAGTCATGAGACTGTGGCAGTGGTTGTGTACCACTGGACAACATGCTAGTAGTTGTGTGCTACTAGTGGATTGCTACGTAGTCGTGAGACTATGATAGTGGTTGTGTACCACTGGACAGCATGCTAGTAGTTGTGTGCTACTAGTGGATTGCTACGTAGTTGTGAGACTATGGCAGTGGTTGTGTACCACTGGACAACATGCTAGTATTTGTGTGCTACTAGTGGATTGCTACATAGTCGTGAAACCAATGTTACAAGAACCAAACTGGAACCTGTAAAACCGGCCAGTCCAACCGATTTTGAGCCCCCACCGATCTGAACCGCCCCATCAAACCGCCCTTGTTCCGTACGGAACCGGGTTTTTTCCCTGAACCGACCGGTTCCATACCGGTTCCGTAAAGATGACCCGCGGCCAGAAAAGGTTGGGGGAATTTAGATTTTTTTTTAAATTTAGGGTTGGGATTCACATTTTTTTTAAATTTAGGGTTTTTTTAAAAAAAATTGCAAATTTGTGTATAATGGTTTGGATTCACATGGATGCACATGAATATGTATTTTTTTCAAAATTTGACTATTTTATGTATTTTTAGTGATCGATTTTTTGATCCGGTTTTTTCCCGGTTCCGGTTCAGTTCTGGTTTTTGGAGTCGACCGGTTCAATGACTGGTCCGGTTCTGGTGACTTTACGTGAGACTATGGAAGTGGTTGTGTTCCACTAGACAGCATGCTAGTAGTTGTGTGCTACTAGTGGATTGCTACATAGTCGTGAGACTATGGAAGTGGTCGTGTACCACTGGACAGTAGTTGTGTCCTACTATGACATGGCAATAGTTGTGTATTGTTGGACAGCATTGCAGTAGCTGTGTGCTACTGGTTGATTGCAACATAGTCATAAAGACTGTGGCGGATGATTTGAGCTATCGATGGCATGGTAGTAGCAGTGTGCTACTAGTTGATTACAGAGTAGCTAGTGGACTACTAGATGAAGACATCGTGAAAAGATACCTCCCTAGCTAAGAGGCACTGTTGATGTTTCAACATCGAGCAGACATTCACCAACAGGGGTGTAGCTATGGTGAATGGCCCTAGTAAGCATCGAGTGGACCTTCTCCTAGATTAGAGATAGGATACACTTATCACAAGGGTGTACTTATGGTAAATGGGCCCAGGCGTAGTCCTTTCTTGATCATGACAAGGAGTGATATGGACTCGAGGTGCTTGAGGTGCAGAATGTCTCCCTTGTTGAGAGGGAGTGTTGATGTTTGGACAACATCGAGAAGACATTCTCCCAAATTAATAATTAATAATATAATTATTAATTATTAATAATATTATTAATATATTATATATATAATAATAGTAAATAGTTATTTTAATTATTAGACAACATCCTTTCATGGATGGTCACCATATGTGCCTTTAGGTTCTGTATATATTTGGCACATTCATCATCGTAATGAATCTATCATATATCTTACATACAATATTATCTCATATAAAATTCAACATTATGAAGGCATATTTTGTTGGATGATTGTAGAGATTAAATTGCATTACATAATTCGTTTACAGAATCAACTTGGACATGAATATCATCAATCCCTAAAATAGGAAAAGTCCTGGATATTGAAGTTTAATAATCTTTTTGCTTCAGCTTTTGGAAAAGTTGAAATCTTACAATATCTTTTATTTATTTTAGAACTCTTATTCCTCTGAATACACTTACAATTCAGTTATCTCTTTACCTAGCTGTCATAAAATGGCAATAACAGATAAAGTTTTCATATCACCTTCAACAGAGTTGTGGAGAATAGTAAGTACTATACCTTTTCAGATGAGACGGACCATAGATTTAACAATTTTGTTGTACAACAATCTAACGGTGAAATGAGTTGGTCGCCCAATCACAATATCATAATACTATCAGTACTAAAGGCAGTCAAATAGAAACCTACTTGTGATTGGACAGCTTGCAAAATCACTGAACTACACAATCTTGCAGTAGCAGTAGGTATATTACTATTTACAAGCAGAAAATTACAAGCTTCACTTACTCATGTCTATGTCAGCCTTGACCCTTTATGTCAGCCTTGAGTCTATATGCAGGTCTATGTCAGCCTTCATGTCATGTCTATGTCAACCTTCATGTCTATGTCAGCCTTCATGTCAGCCTTCATGTCTATGTCAGCCTTGAGTGACGAGTCTATATGCATGTCTATGTCAGCCTTGACCCTTTATCTCAATATGCCATTTCTTAATTAAGAGTTTAATGATTCCTACAGTAATGGATGAGTGAGAAAGTCAATTTGTATACAGAATCCAGATGTGACAAAATCCATTGCAGGGTCATTTCCTTCGCTGTATTCAAATTCTGGTTCTTTGGACATATCATTATTGAATTGAAGTATGCTATTTTGTAGCTAACCTATGAGAGATTACAAAAGAAATTTAAACTTGGAGCAAAAACACCAAGACATTTTTCATGGTTTTACAGTGATTTTCCTCTAATGAAATCCAAGCAGAAATTTGAGACTTGTTATGAGAATTTTAATGTAAAACTGGCGGTAGAAACTAGTAATGGGTTTTTCAGGGATTTAGTTAGGTTAAAAAGACATTTTTACTTCAAAGCTTTCTGTAAGGATTAATAGTGCCTTCCCTTGAAATTTTAGAGTAAAAAAGCATTGTCATTTAGATCCTACGAAGTGAGGGACAAAAGTTGACCACCAATTGCAGGCCTGTTATGCTTCAAAACTTTCTAAAACAGTAGCTCAACGAGTTAAGTTCAAATTTCATGATTGGCGAGGATGATAAAACAATCTTCATAACAGTCAGATAACCTTAGTTGCCTAAGTTCAAATTTCATGACTGGCGAGGATGATAAAACAATCTTCATAACAGTCAGATAACCTTAGATACCACTACTTCATTAGGTGGTTGAATCAATCTACCCTTTTTGTGGTGGAAACTGATCAGTTGGGGACAAAGACATACAGGGCAATGCTAGAGCTACAATGTTTAACTTACCTCTATAGACTATGGTTGGTACTGGTAGAACCTGATCAGTTAAAGGTGAGCGTAGAGCTATAGTTACAAGCAATCTTCACTTTATAATAGTTTATCAGAATTTTATGGCCAATGGCCATATTTGTTAGGTATATGTTATACTCTTTGCATGTGAAGGGGGGTGCATTGGATTTTGACGATCCCTCCACCTAATGATGTATGCCTGCGCCGGTCGCAGCCCAAGGGGTCGCAGGGGGGCCGCTTGGCCCCCTGCTTAGACGAAGCCTTCAGCTATGGGCACCAGCCCGGAGCCATTGGGGTTCAAGGCAGCGCCCTGAAATTTTGGGAGGGGTGTTTTTTGCTATTTTTAGTTGTTTTCTAATTTAATCCCGGATTAAGGGATTAGGGTTGTAATCTAATCTGGGTAAACAGATTAGGGTTTTGGAAGCTGTGAAAACCTAAAATATTGTATATATTGTATTGTGAATGGTGAAATTAATACAATGAAGAGTTGAACAGTGCGGCACCAAGGAAAGCTGGTTTTCTCCTGGTTAAGAGTTTCTAGTGTAAATCTCTGTGTACTGTGTGTATGAGTCATGTATTAACTTCTGTTTTGCTTAAAAGTCTGTATGCATTGTTCTACTTCACAGGTTTAAAACTTACAATATTTGACAGGGCCTATATTTTATATTCAATGTTTTGGTGCATGTATTTAGCAATTAACAATTACCCATTATGCAAGTATAGAGCTGGATATACCTTCAGAAGTACAGACCTTAGAGCAACAGAAATTGCATGGCAACTATAACTCTAAAGGGAATGAATTCATACACTGATCCTTTTGCTGGCGAGATCATACAAGATGGATTTTAGTCCATCACGGGACAAGGTAACAATAGCAAGTGATCATGCACATCTAACTAATTTGTGAGAACAAATAGGCTCTTAAGATTACTCATCACTGTCAGTAATTAACATAAGGCAATGGTGTATACATCCATGCATGTGTGCATATATATGCCAAAATATATCCATCCATGGGGATATTCGATATACATATAGATTCACGTGTTTGAGATTATAGATGAAAAAATCTCTGAAAAACCAGTGACATCGTGATTTTTTGCAATGCCAAACCTCAAACGAAAAAATCATGAGATTTGGAGAAAATCGGCACATTGAAATTTAAAAAAAAAATTGGAAAAAATCACCAAAAATGGGAAAAAATCACGAAGCCAATTTTCACTCTCTTAAAGTGCCAATTTTGTTTTTTTTTTTTACTCTTTTCTCTTTGCCGCTGTTGGGAAATAAGAGGGAAGGCATTTAACATCATCAACAAATCGTAGGAGGGCCAAAAACTATTGTTCTCATCACCATCAAAGATTTTTTTTTGAGCAGGGATCAATTTCTATCTTCCTACAGTTTTCATACTCTCAGATCCCAGGTATTTCTTCAAATTCCACCCTTCTAAGTTTTAACTAGTTTTTTTCTAGATTTATGCAGGGTTTTCAAAGTAAATGTTGCTTGCCTCTTACTATCATTTTTCATGGCTCATAAAACAAATTATAGGTTTGTTTTTATACCAGCCAGCTGTTTTTTTATCGCAGTGTTGATGTTCATTTTTTTTATTTTCTTCTGCCCTAGGTTTGAAGTTGGAAGTTGAATATTGCCTTGCCAACGTGCCGAAGGCTTTGGACCCATTTTGGCAGTATGGTGACCCTGAAGATAAGCCAATCTGTGAAGATAAGCCAATATGAGAAAGATTGTCTTGTAAACTGTGTGGGCAGCCCATGACAGGAGGGGTTAGCCAGTTGAAGTACCACTTAAGCTAGACTCAAAAGTCATGAGGTTGGGATTTGTACTAAGTCAACCCCGGAGATTATGTGCACTGCCCACTATGCTATTTATGAAAAGAATAAAAAAAGGAAAGAAGCAGCCATGACCAAAGCTGAACTTGATGCTTGCTGCCAGTGGAGTGGCTAGATCTTCAAGAACCACAAGCATATCTAGGACTCAGGACAATGAGAGCAATGAAAGGGACTCCATGGATTCACCTTCCATAGAACCACACCTTTCTTTGTTCCAAAAACCAGAAATGGCACACAACCTCCCATCTAGTCAATAGTTTAAAAAAATAAGTGTAAAGCAAACAGTGTTTTGGAGAGGTGTCTTTTCTGGAGTGACATAAGTTTGAACATTATAAAGAACAATCCATTTCTCCATCCAATGTGTGATGTTATCGCCATTGTTGGCCTATAAGTGCCCTACCTACAAGGAGTTGCAAGGGGACAACTATTCAATCAGAAAAGAATGACATCAAAACTAAATTGGAAGTCCTAACGTCACCAGAATGACATCGAAACTAAATTGGAGGGCTTAAGGTCACCAGTCAACATTAGACAATGATGCAGGGCCTTATAGTGGCAAACAAACCATGACCCTTTCCTATAAAAGGGGTGAGGGAATTGATACTAGATAGCTATTGTCCACTTTTGAGTACTTGATTGGACAGCTATTAGGGTTCTGGATTCAATGTTGACTTTGATGTATCATTTTTTATTTGGCATCCACCACATCATACATATAATCATAAGTATATTGGTGTTTTTTCATATTTGGTGTTCTTCCATATTTATTTGATATTTGATGTTATATGTTTAAAAAAATTGAAACAAAATGAATTAATTTTGCATTTTATAATGCTGGGCGCGGTTTGCCCATTTTTTCACCGATGTTGCCAATGAGCTCTATTCTCGACCCTCGGCGATTTTTTGTTGATGCCGATTTTTTCGGCAATGGTTTAAATCTACATATATGGTATAGATTGTTTATGCATCTACACAATCTATGAGTGTGGGTGTTTGAAATGAAAATGTATACCTAAATCTATAAAATTATGTATATACATTCACATATTCATCTGGGATCAGAGGTTATTTTGCCAAGTGGGGACTTACTCATCTTCTCCAAGCTTGACAGAGGTGCCTCCGTACTCTGGCAGCAGTACTGTATCACCTTCCTTGACACAGACTGGTATTACATTGCCATTTTTTGAAACCTTCCCTGGACCAACTCCAATAACTTTCGCCGAGTTTAACTGTTTTGAAATCCATCAGAACCCAATAAGAATACATTTACTGCATGCAACCCAAATGGAATGCATGATGAAAAGCTCAGTATTTGAGCCACCAATTAAAAAAAAATCATTGCTGACCTTGGATGCTCCAGCAGACTCTGGGAGTAATATTCCACCGTTGGAGACAGTTTTTTGCGCTATCTTTTGCACTAGAACCCGATCGAACAAAGGAATCAGCCTCTTCGCCATTGATCTGGATGGAAAAGCTGCAGTTGATTACAATGTTGTCGGAGATAACTGGGGTTTAGGGTTTAAGGTGTAAGTAGTGTTTTATGAAGAGGTAGCCTAGGGTTTGGGGAACCCAAACGTTCCATTAATTTTTGTGTGGAATGCTCAGCTGGAGTTGCGAGAGCTACGGGTACCTTTCTTATTTTATTTTATTTCAATTTCTAATGAAATTTTGGTCCTAAAAGGTTAATTTTTTTATTATTTCGAGTGAAATTTTGTTTCCAGAAGGTTAATCCTTCTAAGTAATCTAAAACACTATAATTAATTTTATTTTTTTTAATTTTCATATTTCAATTTTATTTTTATTTTTTTTAATTTTCATATTTATTAGTTAATTTTTTTCAAAATTTAGTTAGAAATTGTTGGAATTGTAGACTTCAATGGTTAAATTTGCATAATTCTAATCATTAATTCTTTGAATCACTAACTACATTCAAAAATGCAATTTAAACAATCAAAAACTCAGATTCACCAACAATTGTATATTCCAGTACAATAATGGTTACCAATAATAATAAAAAACTACAAATTTTAGCATTTTGTTTATTAAATATATTTGAAATTTTCATATAGTCTTTTTATTGCACCTAAGAGGTGCTTATGGGGGAGATGTTGAAGTGTTAGCATTATAAAAATAACTCAATTAAAAAAAAAACAATTACATGGAATGAAATAATAATAAAAAATTACACCTTAAAAAATTGATCTTAAGATGAACCTATGTTGGTTAAACAATGAAATGTTTATGTAGAATATATTTTTTATGTTTAATATATTTTCCAAAATATCATTATCTTTTGTTAGCAGGTATTATGATTTTAAGATGAGGATGGACATTCCAGTTATTACATGTTGATGTTATTGTGATTATTGTACAATACACTTAGTCTTCACTTGAGCAACAAAAGGATCTTAAAATTGAAAATAGAACCTTGTGGAATGTCAAGGAGGCTCGTTGTTAGAATTTGGAGCATTTGGTTCAAAGTTGTTCTTCTTATGAATTTGATCAAAGCCCAAGTCGAAAATGGGAGCCTAAGGGGAAGAAAAGGAGACATTCCCAATTCTCCACGTAGTTATGCAAACTAGTAATAATAAGTAGGTAAATTGTGAATATGATATTAGATCAAGAGCGATATAATTGTCCCCGGATGGGGTGCCATGCAGAAAAGAAGGGGCACGTGGAGGCGTGCAAGGAGAGGCCATTTATGGTGGCCAACCGCCCTCACACCAGCTCCAGTTATGAGGGCTCTCACCTCCGTCGGCCTCCCACCATTGATGGGGTCTCTCACGCGCGAGAACAGGCTGGCCAACCAGAGCATTAAGCTCTCGGCTTTAATGGCTGCAACCACCGTTTATGTTATTATTCGCCTTTTTGGAATCCATAGGATGTATTCGCAGCTCACGGAGCCGAGCAGGAATAGGAGAGTAGGAGACATTTTGGCACTGGTCCTCATTCTTATTATGCCGCGAGCCAGAGGAAGACCCCGCAGAGGGGCAGGATGGTACGCGGCTAACTCCAAGAGGAAAAGGCATAAGCGGTTTGAACGGGCTCTGGTTCTGGCCAAGAGGAAAAGACGCAGGGAGACCACAGCCATAAACTCGCCCCCCATAACTTATGTCGAGGAAATTCCGACCATGGAACTCCCCCCGGACTTCTCTGAAAGTTGAATGTTTACGGTTCCAGATAATTGGAACCCCCCAGCGTGCATTGAAGCAACAACACCACTGCCTAGCTCAAGGGAGGCACACGGTCCCAACGACGCTCCCACTGAGGAATTCGCCACCTACCTAGTAGAGGAGGAGCTGACGGAAAGCAACACCAACTCGCAGCCGCAGAGGAAGCAGCATAGTCACCAGGAGACATATGCTAATCAAAAGTCGTCGCCCCCGCCACCACTCCTCCACCCGGAGCACCTGAACTTGATCTTTGAGGTCCGCAGTATGGTGGATGACCAAATCTTCAGGACTGTCCACGTTAGCCAACGCTTGGACATGATGTACGTAGCTTACTCCAATGCCACACCGCGGTGACAATGCCCCACTTGCGCTCAGCACTATGCCATTCCTGTCAGTAGCGGCAAGGCGATGGACCACTGCAAGGACTCCGGTGAATAGGTTCATCTGTTTAGCATTGTCTCCAACTCCCTTTCTTTTGATGTTTAACAGAGTTGTAGCTCTTTTAGTCAATAGCTTTGTTAGCGTTAGCATAGGACTCACTATACTGCTGATGAAAATGGACATGCACCCTGGTTTCCTCCGGGCAGGGTGGCGAAACGAGTTGTCTGATTTTGCATGCTATTTTGGACAGGCTAGCTGTCTCGGTTTCCTGCAAAGGCGGGACAGCTAGCACCTGTATGTCATGGTGTATTTTCTTTTTTGAAGTTATAATATAACAGGATTCGTCTTTAAAAAAAAAAAAAAGAGCGATATAATTGTAAATACTTTGGCATGGATACGTAGTTATGCAAACTGGTAATAATAAGTATATTAAATTAGATCAAGAATGATATAATTGTAACTACTATGGAATGGATTTTGGTGGTCATTGATTGGCATATTAATTGTCCTAGACTTTGAATTTGCACCAAGCCATTGACCACTTGCACGATTTGACTTACAATTATTATTTTATATGGTTTGTTTGAGAAGCCAACTACCAAACAACATGGCTCCCAAATTCCAACTTCCAAGTTTCTAGCCTCTAAGGCCTCGACCACATCTCCTTATGGCGACGTGCAAAAATATATACTAAAAAGGTTGTTGTGCAATGCGTTTGGATCTAAGTTGAGAATCTTTGGTTTTTTGTGATTAAGAAAGGATCACTGAGTGCCAAGCGGCCAAGGCTTCCTCCAAACCTCCACATTGAAAACAAAGTTGTCATTGAGTTTCAATTTAATTGTCATCGTTGAACATGGTGAGAATTCTAAGTTGAGCATTGTGTTGAATTGTGTGGTTTGGTGGTAATTGTCAAATCAAAAGAGTGAAGTTAAAGTTAGAAGGTTTTGAGGCCACATTTCTCTTTATAGCTTGCATGGCACATTTAGGAAGAAAAACACCATCTTCTCAAATTCCAACCTCCAACCTCTAACCTCTAGGGTGCGTTTGTATTCCATTCATCCATAATTGAGCTCGAAGGCCATATAGCATAGTAAAGAGAACAATATGATGTGGAATGTTGGGGGTGTTAGAATATAATGGATGTGCTCATTTAACCATAGACAATATAGCAATATTGTCACTCAACCATAGGTTGAAGCCACCGTCGAGCACCTTAACCTTGACAAAGAATGATTCTAGAAGCAAACCAATAGTCAACCAAGGAAAATGCATAAAGATAACCAAGACTGATTAGAAATTCCAACCATAACCAACAGAAAGTCTGAGCCTAAACCAGGAAACCAAATTGCGGCAGCTGCTCCCCAGACTTGCGCACTAGCCCAGTTCCTGCAGTGCACACTTCTTCCCAGATGCAATTATAAGCAGTGTGTACAAAATGAGGTTTGGCTACTTGTATTTATACTGTTTCCTGAGCTGTCTAGGCCGACTTTTCATTCTGGAGACTAAATACTTAATATTTTTTTTTCTTGAGCCGACGTGTCTTCTAGGGTTATGTTCAACGCTTTAGGATTACTTCTTGCTTCCCGGAATATTCTATTCTCGTCAAGGTTACAAGTGGAGGTAAATACCTCTCGCAACTACCATAATATCAACAAGGGGTTTAGTTTAAAGGTGCAAACGCCACTTAAAACTAAAATATATACATAATGGTGTTTTATATGTACATGTGTGTTTTGTTGGAAGTCCCATTTTTTGGAATTTTTTTGGCATAATGTATCGGAGTGAGTTAAAAAGTGGACAAACTCAACTTTTTCGATCATTTTATTTTTCCCGGCAAAGCAAAGTTTTGCCTTGATGTATTCATTTTTTCCCTCATTCCAATGGTATACGTCTTCTTAAAATGGGCTAAAACCCCTAAGAGTAAAGTTTCATAATAAAAATTCACATTAATCAAGTAAAAATATAACTTCTAACAAAAACTTGCTTCAGAAAAAAATAGGTTGAATTTGTTCACTATTTAATTTATTCCAATTGTATATATACTATATAATTTGAAATTATTTTTCTATTATAATAATTTTTAGGAAAAACCTACCCTAACAAATTTAAAAGAATACAAAACAAATATAATAATAATAATAATAATATAGTTTTAAGGACATGGTCAAACTAGACACCAAATTGGTATATGAAACCTCCTTATTTGTAGGACAAAAAACCTCTTCCACACAAAAATTTAAATGTTAAAATTTAAAAAAATATACATAGATGATAAATAATATTAACTTTATAACTAATAATTTAATTAACTTACTTCAAAATATTTTTTTCTACCTACCTATAAAGCATCTACATTTATTGCCACGGATACCTATATATAATAAAATATATTTTTCTAAACATTTAAGTATATGCTTTGCCTCTAACGATGATTGCCCTAACTTTCCTATGTATGATAAAATATATTTTCCCAAACATTTAAGAAAGGGCACATATGCTTTGCAACTCTAATGATGATTGCCCTAACTTTTTGCACATTCAAATACCATTTAAATATATTTAGTTCATTGTTTTTAATTGAACTTAGGAAGAGCAAACTTTGTTTCACATTTTGATATTTTATAAATTTATAATGTTTCTTAAAATATATGTTTATAAATACATTGTTTAAAAATTTTGTAGGTGAGCATTCATATTGTAATATTGATATAATGTTGAAAAGATTTTTTTTTTAATATGGTTAAATTAAAAAAAAAAAAAAAAATTAAATTTAAAATGTTTATGTATATAAATACATTGTTTGAAAAGTTGGTATGTGATCATTAATATTTATATAATGTTGATAAGATTTATTTATTTATTTATAGAGTTAAAGTAAAAAGAATTTAATATTTCTCTCAAAACCATCTCTAGTTAATAAATTTCGATTTGAAAAATCATTTGTCATAATCAAACTTGCTTCATATTATAGATTTGTTTTCGTTATCTATTTTCTTTGTGGATATTGTTGCTTATGAGACATTATTGTTTTGAAATAAATTGTTGTTGAATATTTTTATGCATATTTTTTTTATGGGTTGTGTGTTATATGGAAATCCTTCTTACAATATATATTTTATTGGCGTAGTTATATATTATATTGACATAGTTCTGTATTTTTGGGAATAATTACTAGCTAATAATGTCTATTAATAAAAAGGATTATATTTAAGGGTTTTATTGGAACACATATAAATTCTAAGCCTTGAGCTTTACTTTCTCGAACTTCATTATTTTTTATAATGACTTGGAAGTTGGCTTTTAAATGTTTAAATCAAATTTACTTCTAGTCATAAAGCATGCACGATGTCCACCGTCGATAAAGTTCCCTCATTGATCGAATGATCCCCTTTTTCCCCGAGTTTTAGAGTCGCCTAATTGTTAAAGAGACAAATCACTAAAGGTCACTTTGGAGTTTCGCGCTTTGGGTATTGCAACAGGTCTTCACAGTTGAAGTCCCAAAACCTGAAAGTATCTGTTATCACTAGTCCACAAACTTTTAAAGAACACGAGTCATGGTACACGTGTACCTTTTTTAGTCTTCCTTGGGTTGACATGTCGCAACCTCTAGTCTCAACACATCATCTAAATGACATCATCTTCGACACATCACTACGGGTAATAGCCTTTCGGAAATATAATAAAAAGCTAACTTGCTAATCCACGAAGCAACAAAATGCCAAAATATTAAACCTCAATTAGTTAAGTTAATCTTGATTAAAATATAGTTAACAACTTCACACTTTGGAGTTCAAACCTTCGCCATCCATCACTTTCTGAAATCCCGAAGTCCGAACTTCCGAAATACTTCAAACTTAAGAAGGGTTAATTAAAACTAAAAAATAATTATTTGATGATTAATCATTTCGCGGTTTCGGAAATTCTATCTCGAGCTATTTTCAAAGTCCCGAAGTTCGAATACCCGAAAACACTTAAAGTTAAACACGATTAATTAATGTTTTAAACAAGATTATCTCGCAATTAATCTTTCGTGAATTCGCGATTCGGGAAATTTCAAACCTATTTCATCCAAGTCCCCAATCGCGAACCACCAATATTAATGGCATTAATCACAAATCAACGGCAATGATTTCAATATAGATTGCAGATTGTCGCCTAGATTTTCTCATTAAGGTAAATAAATTTATCGTCGGTAAAGGTATTCACAAACCAATAAGCTTAAGGTGAATAAGAATATTTGATTTTGAATTCCATTTTCATTCTCGCAGATTAGCAAGTTTTAGCCAACTAAGAAGCTCATGCATTCCCTTATAACAGGTAACCCAATCCCGATTTCATCAATATCATGGCACCACAAAAGATGGCTAAAGCAGTTGATGAAAGCACAAATCCGAACACAGATGTTATGTCAGACACCTCACCGAGAGCCATAGATACTGTAAATCTTGGACACAGGTGTTCGATATTCTAGAGCACGAGCTTATAAATTGCCTAGACGATTCAGGCGACGAAGTGAGTGAAACCCATGCAACTAAGCTCAAGGATATAGCTCAGTCAGAGCTACACAAAATAGTCGTGCGGCCAAGGCTCATGTCGTATAACGACATGATAGGCTGGGCCCTGGAAAATGTTGACATTTCAACTAGGAGCATTTACAACTCACGGGAGGTTGTTGTTGGGTCTTTTCGACCGGAGCATATACAAGTAATGTATAAACTATCCCTCGTTTTTAAATATAGTTACAACACTGCATTCATAATGGAGTTTGAGAAATAAGAGTGCACACAATATGAGAAAAGCTACCCTGATTTAATCAAGGACTGGTGGGGGCACCTGGAGAAATTCAGAGTCGACACTCATGACATGTATGCCACAGCGTCGTTAGAAGCCCATATGATTTATGTGGCTATGATGTTATGTAGGTTGTTCGGAAAGAAGAGCTCCACTCACTTCCCGCTAGCATGGGAACCAATTATGCACGAAGTGGCCGAGGGATGCTCTTTCAACAGGTCCAAGATGTTGTCAGACAACCTGGCTAAGGAAATCACAAAGTACCAATTGGCGAAGTCCAAAGGGAAACCTACCCCTTTCTATATGCCAGCATACATCATGGATGTTATTTTCTTTATGACTCATTTCCCTCTGATGAACTGGAGTTGGACCCCAACCAATGTTGAACCTATCCATTTCTATCTTTCCAAGCTATGGGAAGATAAAGCCAAAGATTTCTTCTATGAAATCTTCCATTATGTAGTGGTGCCTATTCATATCGCCTTATACAGTTGCCCACCTCCCAGAATTTCAGACAGAATCATGGAAAACCTGGGAAAAATAGTAGACTGGTACATCGAAGAAAACTTTTCATACAGCAGGGTTTTCGAGTGCCCGGTCCCCCTCCATGCTCTCCCAAAGTTTTTACCGTATCGGTTGGTATGTCGAGAAGTGGCTTATCAAACTGTGACAGGGGGCATCAGCAAGGAATTAAAAGTGGCCCAGAAAAAGGTATGGCCAACCTTCCCTCTTCAAGTTGGTATGTTTTCATTGTTAGACTTCGACCATCCTAAAGTAGAGGTTGCGGCCCTAGAAGAAGTCAAGTTAGTTGACATTGAGTTTAAAAGACACGATCCACAGAAGATCGTGGAAAATCACCTAGCTCAATACAACTTAAAGACGTATGTGCACGAGATTTCCCCATAGGATGAAGTATTCATGGGAGCCAGGTCATATGAGGAAGGATTGGATAGAGTCCAAACTTTGTCACCAAATCAACATGTCAGCTTCTTCAATTTACAAAAGAACAGACGAAATAGCTTGCCTAAGGTGCTACAGGGAGATTTGGTAGCCCCTTCGTCTACACATGAGACTGTACCTTTAGGTTTTCAGACAGGGAGCTCTGAAAAAAAAGAAACCAAGGAAAATCCAAAAGATATTGAAGTCTCAGTTGAAAAATTGGAAGCTTCAGTATCAACTCCACTAGGCCCTCAAGCAAAGGCTAAGCTCGAAGCCTTTCTGAAACGAGGACAGGATACATCGTCGTCTACACTGGGTAAACCAGTTACCAACACAACAGGGCAACAAACATCCACAGAGATAGGTAGCCACATTATTTCATTAACACTGTTGCAGGTAAGCTTCGGAAATCCCGGTTCTAAAGTCATCTCTATAGATGATCTTACCCCAATTTCAGTCGAAGAGATGCCTCCTTCAGACTTATTTTTCAACAAGAAGAGGAGGGCCATCATTAACCGAGAAACGCATCAGAAAGATGGTGTTATCGCCAAAATACATATAATGGTGTACAATGGACAAGCCCAAGATGATTTATATTTCGCTAAGGAAATGGTAGGTTCATTAGGTTCCTTTGCCACGGCTAATCAGTGGTCTGTAGAAAATCTGGCCGAGCAGCTAAAATAGAGGAACCAGCTGGTAGAGCAACTGCAAAAGAAAATACAAACGACTGAGAAGACTATTCAGAACAGGATGAATAGAGACTTCGAGCAAATCAAAGCAGGTGATAAACATCAAATTCAACATCTCCAAGCCAACTTTGACGAGCTTCAAAGGAATTCTCAGCTCAATCAAGGGTTGATTACACAACATGTTGAATTAATAAAGCAGTTGCAAGCAAAATTGGAGTTGATCGAAAGTACCTCAGTGGATATTTCAGCTCTCCAGACCTAAGCAATTGAAATAAATGAAAAATTTGAAAATGCACAACAAGATCTTTTTATGAAGGTAGAAGTCGTCCAGAAGTGTTACCAGGCGGTCGACCTTTCTTTGAAAGACATCTATATCAAGGAGAGAGAAGCTCGTTCAGCTCGAGCTAAGTTTCAAGAGGCCATGTTATTGATATCAAGGGATGATGCCTCAAATGTACATCAACTCTCTCTGTCAGAACAAATAAGAGGTGACATAGTTTTGAAGGCTTGGGAAACAAATTTGAGAGAAGGCAAGAGACTTGCTAGAGATGTAACTAAAGCTTGTCTAGAATCATTGACAATACTAGATAAAGGGCTAATTTATTTCGAAGGGAATACTATTTCTGAAGCCTTAGGTCAAATAGACATAGCAAATAATCAGTATAATTCTAGAACAAGCAAAGAGGAAGCTCTGACGACCATCCAAAATATGAAACAGATTGATCTTCTTCAGATAAACAAATGGATAGTGAACCCAAGCTTGCAGCTATAGGCCACGTCTCAAGGAGTTGAAAGGATACAGGAAAATTTGCCTTAGATAGAAAGAAAGTTATACACTTTCGAGGCTAATCAAGCAACTTAGCCTTCAGGGCTGGTAGTGAAATTAATAAGTAGATGTATCCAATGCATTGAATATGAAAAGACAAGCACATCTGGAAACAAGTAAGGGAGTGTTATTACATGATTGGATATCAGTAAGAGGACGAATGGAAACAGAGCTATGATGACCAGGACGTTGTGTCAAAACATCAAGAAGATCAGAAGATGGAAAGGTTTTGGCCAACAGATGAAAAGACTGCCAACAAAACTCACTGTTCTCTATGCCCTATTTTCTCTTTTATGATATTTACCGCTTTTAATTATGAGAAGTCCAACCATTTTGAGTTGAGACCATTTTGTATAAGTACATAGATTGAAGACTTATTATAGGTTGCTTCTTGTCGATTGTAACAGAGAAAACTCATCCTTATTGAGTATTAATACAAGCGCAGGCAAGGATTCCAAGTTTTGTTTAATCGGGTTTATGTACTTCTTCTGTGTTTTCCATATCTCAACATTTCTTTAAGTATTTCCTTGATAAATGTATGATTTCAATTTAGTACAACAACTACTATAATCATATAGCATCAGTAATTTGTTAAGCAAGCAACTTTTCCTCTGTATTTACTGTGAGTAAATCAAGACCAACAAGCTGTGTGGATTACTGTATTTTACACTTTATTCAAGGTTACACTATCTATTTTATTCTACTCCAACAGGGTGAGATTCTTCAGTAATTGATGCCTTGCTTTGTTTTACAATTTGTATTTTCTTTCATACCATTCAATATTTCAATTTGACTCGGACACAAAATACGACCTTTGTGCTGCCACATTGTTAATTTCATTTAAGGAATTTTTTCTCATACAACTAAGGTAGAAAAAGAACTTTTAAAAACAATCTCACAAATGTTCCTGATGCTTGACATTATCCTTTGAGTCTTAAGTTTAATCTTAGGACCAACATCTTTTTGGCGTCGTTTTCGGGGATGGAGAAACAAAGTTATTTTTCCCTGGGAAAACGATAAGGTAAGATTCTCTCTTTGATAGTGAACAAAGATTGAATACTGAATTAAGGTTATTTTTATCTTTCACTTGGCGACTCCACCATAGATAAACTGGAATTAGGTAGAAAGAATACCGGAAAGAACCCGAACGATAAGCAGACCACCCCTGTATCAGATCCCGAAAGGTTGTTGAAACCAAAGGGATACCTTAAGTCGACTACCGCATCGACAGGTAAGAAATACCAACCAAAAGTTACACCAGTCAATAATACGGTTTTGGTTGAAGAACTAACTCTCAAAAAGAATATTAAACAAACAAACACCCTCTGCGGAGGCCTCAACTCAAGGTTAGGCGCGAGAACTCGGAGGAAGTCGTACCCGAAATAAAGATTGAGACTGACTCTTCTAATACTCATAATTGTCCGAATGAAGGAGTCTCGTCTATACCCGTTGTTGTTAATTTTTTGTCTACCCCATGCTCGCCAGAAGTAAAGGTTTCAGTTCTCCGAAACCCTGAAGAGCATACTTTATACCCCGATTTGTCTCATGTCGGTTCCCCTATTTACACATCTTGTAAGTCTGAGGAAACCAGTCCACGTTTTCTTTTCCCTCCCCCTCTAGAATTTGCATCTCCTAACGATCATTTTCTAGATTTCCCTTCGCCACATCTCGAGGAAGTTGAAAGGTCACCACTTCGGTCCCTATAAGTTTTTGAAAACTATCTTTTTAACTCTCGAAGTTCATCCCCTAGACTTCCAATGGTTGTTGCTGGAGGAGGTGGAGGAGGAGGTGGTCAAGGACAACCTTCCCCCCCTAGGATTTTTGCCAAAGTAGCAGCCAGATACGCTCCCTTGGTCCTTCTCCCCATCCTTCATGATTTACCTGAAAATTATATGAAGAACTTACCAAATTTACGGGAGAAGGAGATTTAACTGCCACAGAGCACATAACCTTTTTCAATCAATTCGCTAATATCCTTGGCATTGACCATGAGGATGTTTACTCAGGTTTTTAGTGAAAATTTTCAAAGGAAAAGTAAGAATCTGGTTTCGAGGACTCTCGGTAGGATCTCTATGGTCATGCGATGATTTAGAAAACGCTTTTTTAAGACATTGAGGAGAAAAGAAAGACCTTTTGACTGAATTCTGGGCATTGAGAAAAAGGAATTATGAGTCGGTTCTTGAATTTACTCAGAGATTTAACAAACTTTATCATAAGATTCCAGCATAAGTTAATCCTTGTCAACCTGCAGCGAAGGTGACTTTCGCAGGGGCTTTTGAGCCCGACTTCACCCTGCTTTTAAGGGAAAGAAGATCGACTACCCTCATAGAGATGTAAGACGACGCCATAGAAATCGAATCAAACATGATGGCATATGGTAAACTAAAATCCAGAGTTGAGACAGGAACCAAAGAACCTAAACGATTTAGGGAACAAGCAGGACCCTTCGGATTTGGGAAGTCTGCAGAAGAAAAAATGGATGACATGGCTAAGATAATCAAATATTTGTCAAACAAAATATCTAGAATGGAACTAGACCAAGCCAAACTTGATCCATTTTCTAGAAAATATTTCAGGAGAAATCCTAACCCCTAGACCCAACAGAGACAAGTAAAAAACGAAGAACAAAAAATCCAAGCTCCGTTTAAAACAAAATTTTTTATGCAAAGGGATGATATGCAAAACTATGAGGGGTTAGAAGAGGATATAAACAACCTTAGTGATGAAGACCAAGAACCTCATCTAACTAGACAGGATTACGAAAGATCTCTAGACCAAGAGCTCATGTTTAGTAATGAGGAAAGTATAAATAATCTGGGAGAGTCTGCATATCAAGGAATCACCGACTCCATAATGGCCGAACTTCAACAGAAGTATAATTTAAGGCCCAGAGAAACGAATACTGCAAATGGTCCACCAAAAAAGATTTTATCAAGAAATAAAGCGAATGAGGTAGTTGTTACTAAAATGTTGGGTGAAACACAAACTGCCCAAACCAAAACAGTTGAAACTAGAGCAACACAAACTAAGAAAGCATAGAACATAGAAGCACAAACTAAGAAAACATAGAGCATAGAAGCACAAACTAAGAAAACATATAACATAGAAGCACAAACTTCAACTAGGGAAATCGAAAAAACAACTCGAGGTTTTAGTTTAGAAAATGAAATAAATAAAATTAAAATCCCCATGCCCCTGGTTGAGCTTGCCAAGAATTGGATTTATAAAAAACAAATTGCTAAAATGATTAATTTTTCAAATGCAGAATGTCATGCAGATGTGATAAATTTACAAGATGAAAATCCTACGATTATATTTGGTCCACACATTGAAAATGCTAAGGATTATGTAGCTCCTTTTTATATTACCTTAACTGTGCATGATCACTTGCTTCATAATTGCATGTTGGATTTTGGGGCCTCTCGCAACTTAATGCCTAAAGTTATCATGGAAAAGTTGGGCCTTGAAGTCACTAGACCTTATCAGGACAATATATTCTTTTGATTCCAGAAAGGTTAAGTGTCTAGGCATGATCAAGGATCTAGTAGTGAATCTTGCACATATTACTGTAAAGAGTATCCTTATGGATGTAGTCGTTGTTGACGTCCCTGCCAAGTATGGCATGCTTTTATCTAGGTCTTGGGGCGCAAAACTTGGAGGATCACTTCAACTGGACATGACATACGCTACCATCCTGATTTTTAGTGGACAATTTACTCGACTATACAGAGAGACTAAACTAGCATACACTGTAAGTGACCCCAAAAACCCAAATAATTATCCAGTCTATGTTGTCGATCAGAATCTAGGAAATTGTATTTTATCATTAGACGATGATTTTGAACACTGTATAGAAGAAGAAAACAAAAAAATAGAAAAAACACAGAAAAGTGTAAATACTAGAGAAGGAGTATGGAAAATGTTTTTTGATGGTGCTTCGTCCTGTGAAGGGGCAGGGGCTAGACTATTGTTTGTTGCACCTGGAGATGAATATGTTATCCCCTTTTCATACAAATTACAATAGGAAATTGGTTATACAAATAATGTATGTGAGTACGAGGCTTTGGTTTTAGGATTAGAGGCTGTCAGGAAACTAAAAATTGAGAATCTAATAGTTTATGGTGATGCAAAACTTATTGTAAAACAAATAAAGCAACAGTATCAAGCTAAACATCTAAGGCTAAGGTCATAAAGATATTGCGCCTAGTATCTGATTGAAATTTTTTTCTCGCCATGTAACATTCATCACATTCCCAAAATGGAAAATCAACAGGCAGACTCCTTGGCCAAAGCGATTGCAACGTTTATGTTGCCTATGGTCCTAAAGCTGAAGTATCATACATAAATGAGACACATACCTTCAATCCAAAATAATGTACAACGCAGGTCTTTGAATATGATGAGCAGAGTAAACAATTTATAGAAATGGTTGATGAATTCTTGGAGACTCATATAGATAAAAAAAAAAGACAGAATGATCCTATCTGGATCATGCAAGAAGGTGAAGACCCTGAAAAGTTCCAAGATAAGATCACAAATCACTGAATGCCTGTACTTAAGAACAATCAGATCCCCAAAGGTATGATACCCTTAGAGAGGTTGTTTGACCAATATGATATACCTTTAAAATCTACCCTACGACCTCAGCCCGAAGAGGTCGAAGACTGCGATATAGGAACCAAAGGAGTTCCCAAGATAGTCAAGTTATCTAAATGCCTTCCAGCTCAGGTGAAGAGTAAATATGTCGAATTGCTTAAACAATATAAAGACGTCTTTGGCTGGTCCTATGATGATTTAAAAACTTATGACACCTCTGTAATTGAACATAATATTCCTTTGAAGCATGGTATCAAACCTTTTAGACAAAAGTTGAGACAAATAAACCCTATCCTCTTACCTGTAATAGAAAGAGAGGTCAAGAAGCTCCTTGACGCAAAGATTATTGTTCCACTTAGGTATTCTGAATGGCTAGCAAACATGGTAATTCCAAAAACCCTAGACATCCAAAAACCTAACCCTAGGAGATGAAGCGCCAAAAGTCATGTGGGCCGCGTTTGGGTAAGTTAGCACATCAACTTCCCAGGGTCGTAACTTTTGCATACGATCTCCGTTTTAGGCGCATGATAGCCCGTTCGAAAGGTATCGTCGAGGAGATTCATTTTGGGGGAAATATCAATGTTCTTCCATATTTCTCTCTATTTTCCCAAAAACATCGTTTAGGGCCTCAAAATGGTTCTGGAAGTTAAAAATTACTAAAAATAGTAAATTGCCAAAATTGCCAGAAAACTGTTTTGAGCCATTTGGAAAAGGTGGGTGGCCACCGATATCCACTTGGATCAATCCTCCCTCCTTAGGAAGAAATGGTCTCCATTGCGTTGAGTCCCTGGGGGAGAGGGAAAAGCATTTGCTGAATATGAATCTTGGTGAGTTGCTTGCCTTGCTAGAGACATCGTGTTGCTCTGTTTGTGGAAGGTTGTCACGAACATGTTGTTGGTGGGTTTGATTTTGTTCAACCAGTCCGGATATCTAAGATGACTGTGTGTAGAAGGAATATTTGTGTTTTGCTGCAATCTTATCGACCTGCTTCTGTTGGATAGAAGGTGCTTGGGACGAGGCTACAGTGGTTGCAGTATCCTTATGTTCCCCTTTTGAACAGATTATGAAGAAGCTGAATTTTGTAGTATGAGACACTACCTTGCGACAATATTTAGGTGGGACAATAGTTGGAACTACCTCTGGTATTCTATAGAGATGACCCCCCAGAGAAACAATGACATTGCGGGGTTGAGACTCATAAACGACATGATGTTTCCACATATATGGCTAGCCCAAGAGAACATCACAGACATCCAGTGGGGAAACATCACATAATACCTTATCCTGGAAGGGTTGGATGTCGTTTGACAATCGACACTGCTAGCTGACATGGAGATCTCGTCCTTGGCGAAGCCACCCGATGTTGTATGGTTGCGGTTGTGGTTGTGGTGTTGTTGACAATCCCAACTTTTTGACAACCTTTTTTGAGATGAGGTTCTTTTGGCTTCCACTATCAACAATAAAATGCAGCGGGGTCCCCTTCACCCACATATGTGAATGAAAAAGGTGCTCCCCCTCTTCCGGATCTGTTGGTTCTTCTGGTAAATTTTTGTGGTCACGATAATAGCAGTGAGGTTTGCATCAATGATCTGCCTTTTACCAGTATTTTTAGAATCAAATTTTGAATCAGGGTTCGGCTCCTTGTCTTTGATATCGACCACCAATGATTGTTTTGAGCGACATTCATCAGTGTTGTGCCAGGGGAGTTTGTGGAAATCACACCATTTTCTGGTGTCCTTCTTTGCCTTCCCATGACCCTTCTTTTTCTGTGGCTTGGACTAGTTTTCAGAAGACTGTTTGTTAGGGCCATCTTTCTCATACTTTGGTTGTTGCGGATTTGCAGACCCAAACTCCCATTTGTTCTGGTGCTTAAATTTTTGCTTGATTTTAATAGCATATCGATAAGCAGAACCAAGTGATGAGATGTCCAGAAAATCCATTTCAGTTTGGATGTATTTGTGTAGAGCCCCGCGGTATTTCAGAACCAGATGTCGCTCAGATTCTTTGATACCCAGCTTGGTGCACAAGGTATGGAAGGTATTGGTGAAGTCCAAAGTTGCTTGGCCCCTCTCTTACCGCAGTGTGGTCCATCTCATGTATTGGTCCTCATAGTTACCAACAGGGTAATATTGTTCCTTTACCGCATCCACAAACAAATCCCAAGTGGGCTCGACCCCATATATTCCAGACTCCTGTGTGGAAATTTTCTCCCAGTAAGTTTCCCACTAATGTTTGACATGGGGGAGAGCCTTAAGGAGCATGAAGATGATCTTTTCTCTGTCAGAAAAATTATGAACAGAGAAATAACCTTCTAACAAATTTAACCATTTATCTAGGGCATCTGCATCTATCTGACCTTCAAATATAGGAATATCAAAATTGACTTGTACCTTAAAAGGCGATGTGCCTCCAAAGTGGCCGAAGAATATGCGCTTGATGTTATCGATAGGCATTGGAGGATGTGGGGAAAATTCTCCATCATTTTGTCCCTTTGTCGCGTAGAGCTTGCTCAAGCAATAGATTGATAGAATTGTTTGCTCTGTCGTTTTTATTTTCTTCTTCCATTGAGGGTTTCTTGGGTGTACGAGAGCGGTTGTCCTCAAGAGAGACAAGCTCGAGACCCAAATTTCTATTCTTGAACCTCGTCGGGGACATGCACTAAAAAACGATCAGGAGCAGCCTGCTTTGATACCACTGATTCAGATTATTTTCGACACGAAATGAGAGCGGAGATATAATAAAGAAATGCATAGAGATATCACGGATATCCAATAATATAACAGAAATGTATCAGAGATGCAACCATAAAAACAGAGATACTGTAATACACGATTTCTATTAATGAAAGAAATGTACAGAGACTGTAAAAATACAGAGTGAAAGACTCACTAGAATGGTGGCAACTTATCTCTGAGAAGAGATATGACGGCTACTTGCATTCGCAAGAAGATAATTACAATGAGGCTCTGAAGGCATTTTTACAATAAACAGGAATTCCAACAACCCTAGACATCCAAAAACCTAACCCTAGGAGATGAAGCGCCAAAAGTCATGTGGGCCCCGTTTGGGTAAGTTAGTACATCAATTTCCCGGGGTCATAACTTTTTCATACGACCTTCGTTTTAGGCGCATGATAGCCCGTTGGAAAGGTATTGTTGAGGAGATTAATTTTGGGGGAATATCAAAGGAACTTCCATATTGCTCTATGTTTTCCCAAAAACATCATTTAGGGCCTCAAAACGGCTCCGAAAGTTAAAAACTGCTAAAAATAGTAAATTACCGAAACTGCCAGAAAATTGTTTTGAGTCTATTGGAAAAGGTGGGTGGCCATCGATATCCACCTGGATCAATCCTCCCTCCTTAGGAATAAATTTTCTCCATTGCGTTGAGTTCCCGGGGGAGAGGGAAAAATGTTTGTTGAATATGAATCTTGGTGAGCTGCGTGCCTTGCTGGAGACGCCGCGTTGCTCGGTTTGTGGAAGGTTGTCAGGAACATGTTGTTGGTGGGGTTGACTCTGTTCAACCAGTCAGGATATCCGAGATGAATGTGTACAGAAGGAATATTTGTGTTTTGCTGCAATCTTGTCAACCTGCTTCTGTTGGATAGAAAGTGCTTGGGCCGAGGCTGCAGTGGTTGTAGTATCCTTATGTTCCCCTTTTGAATAGATTGTGAAGAAGCTGAATTTTGTAGTATGAGATACTACCTTGTGACACTATTTAGGTAGTACAATAGTTGGAACTACCTCTGGTATTCTGTAGAGATGACCCCCTAGAGAAACAATGACACTTGAGGTTCGAGACTCATAAACGACATAGATTTTCCACATATATGGCTGGCCCAAGAGAACATCACAAACATCCAGTGGGGAAACATCACATAATACCTCATCCTGGAAGGGTTGGATGTCGTGTGACAATCGACACTGCTGGTTGACACGAAGATCTCGTCTCTGGAGAAGCCACCCAATGTTGTATGGTTGCAATTGTGGTGTTGTTGATAATCCCAACTGTTTGACGACCTCTATTGAGATGAGGTTCTTCTGGCTTCCGCTATCAACAATAAAATGTAGTGGAGTCCCCTTCACCCACATCTGTGAATGAAAAAGGTGCTCCCCCTCTTTTGGATCTATTGGTTCTTCTGGTTGAATTGTTGCGGTCGTGACAATAGAAGTGGGGTTTGCGTCAATGATCTATCTTTTACCAGTATTTTCATAATCAAATTCTGAATCAGGGTTTGGCTCCTTGTCTTTGATCTTGGCCACTAATGACTATTTTGAGCAACATTCATCAGTGTTGTGCCAGGGGATTTTGTGGAAATCGCACCATTTTCCGGTGTCCTTTGCCTTCATGTGACTCTTCTTTTCCTGTGGCTTGGACTAGTTTTCAAGAGACTATTTGTTAGGGCCATTTTTCTCATACTTTGGTTGTTGCAGATTTTCAGAACCGAACTCTAATTTGTTCTGGTGCTTAAATTTATGCTTGATCTTAACAACATATCGATAAGCAGAACCGAGTGATGAGATGTCCATAAAATCCATTTCAGTTTGGATGTATTTATGTAGAGCCCCGCGGTATTTCAGAACCAGATGTCGCTCAGAGTCTTTGATACCCAACTTGGTGCGCAAGGTGTGGAAGGTATTGGTGAAATCTGGAACTGCTTGGCCCCTCTCTTGCTGCAATGTGGTCCATCTCATGTATTGGTCCTCATAGTTTCCAACATGATAATATTGTTCCTTTACCACATCCACAAACAAATCCCAAGTGGGCTCGGCCCCATATATTCCAGACTCCTCTGTGGAAATTTGCTCTCAGTAAGTTTCCCACCAATGTTTGACATGGGGGAGAGCCTTAAGGAGTGTGAAGATGATCTTTTCTCTGTCGAAAAAATTGTGAACAAATAAATAACCTTCTAACAGATTTAACCATTTATCTAGGGCATCTACATCTATCTAACCTTCAAATATAGGAATATCAAAATTGACTTGTACCTTAAAAGGTGCATCTGATGCTATCAACAGGCATTGAAGGATGTGGGAAAAATTCTCCATCGTTTCGTCCCTCTGTCGCGTGAGAGCTTGCTTAAGCAACATATTGATAGAATCATCTACTCTGTCATTTTTCTTTTCTTCTGCCATTGAGGTTTTCTTGGGTGTACAAGAGTGGTTGTCCTCAAGAGAGACAAGCTCGAGACCCAACTTGTTATACTCGGGCCTCGTCGGGGACATGCACTGAAAAATGATCAAGAGCAGCCTGCTCTGATACCATTGATTCAGATTATTTTCGGCACAAAATGAGAGCGGAGATATAATAAAGAAATGAACAGAGATATCGCGGATATCCAATAATATAACATAAATGTATCAGAGATGCAACCATAAACACATAGATATATCAATACACGATTTCTATTAATGAAATAAATGTACAGAGACTGTAAAAATACATAGTGAAAGACTCCCTAGAATGGTGGCGACTTGTCTCTAAGAAGAGATGTGACGGATACTCGCATTCACAAGAAGACGATTACAATGAGGCTCTAAAGGCCTTTTTACAATAAACATCAATGCCAAAAACTCTAGACATCCAAAAACCTAACCCTAGGAGATGAAGCACCAAAAGTCACGTGGGCCCCGTTTGGGTAAGTTAGTACATCAACTTCCCGGGGTCGTAACATTTGCATACGATCTCTGTTTTAGGCGCATGATAGCCTGTTGGAAAGGTATCATCGAGGAGATTCATTTTAGGGGAAATATTGAAGGAATTTCTATATTTCTCCTCGTTTTCCCAAAAACATCGTGTAGGGCCTCAAAACGACTCCTGAAGTTAAAAACTGCTAAAAATAGTAAATTACCAAAATTGCTAGAAAATTGTTTTGAGCCAGTTGGAAAAGGTGGGTGCCACCGATATCCACCTGGATCAGTTTATCCCTAACTTTGTCGAAATTATCAAATTAATCACAGATATGCTGAAGAAAGACAATGAAATCAAATGGACTGTCGAAGCTAAAGCGTCATTCGAGCAAGTTATGAAAGCTATAAGCGAAGCTCCAGTATTAGCTAGTCTTGACTATACTAAGGAATTCCTGATCTTTTCTTTCACTTTTGAACATACTATTGCAACAAGACTTCTCCAAAAGAATGAAGAAGGTTTCGAGCAACTGATCGTTTTTTTCAGTAAAAGCCTCAGAGACGCCGAATTAAGATACAATATACTGGAAAAACAAGCCTATGCAATGGTGAAAGCTCTCAAAGCTTTCAAGACATATGTATTGCATTCTAGAATAATCGCCTATGTGCCAACAAGCTCTGTTAAAGATATATTGGTACAACCAGACAGTGATGATAAGAGAGGTTGGTGGTTAGCCAAAATTCAGGAGTTCGACCTAGAAGTAAAACCGACCAAGTTGGTCAAAGGTCAGGGTCTGTCAAAATTATTAGCAGAGTCGAATTTCAGAGCACTAGGGATAAACCATTTGGAATCACATGGATATATTCCAGACATAGCATAACTTGATGATCAAACCCCTACAATCCATATCGAGGATAAATTTTCCTCCTCTGACTGGTATCGCAATATCGTTTCATATCTCCTCACCCTTCAGTGCCCGAGTGATATAACTCCATCCAAAGCAAGAACGTTGAAGCTACACGCAATTAAATACTGTATTATCAAAGGTCAATTGTACTGGAAAGATCCTCTAGGTTTCTTTCTACGTTGTTTAACAGAACCTGAAAAAGAGGATATCATAAATGAATTTCACAAAGGAGTGTATGTAAGGCATCATGCCTGGAGGGCCATGACCTACAAGATTCTAAGACCTGGATTATATTGGCCAAAGTTATTTACTGATGTGAATGCTAAAGTCAGAGCCTGCAACCCTTTCCAATTGTTCTTTGGTAAGCAAAATCTCCCTGCACTACCTTTAGTCCCAGTCAAGACAGAGGCTCCTTTTCAAAAATGGGGTCTGGACTTCATCAGAGAAATCCACGCACAATAAAGCACCCACCATAAATGGTTTTTAACTGCTACTGATTATTTCATGAAATGGGTTGAAGCCATTACAACACGGAATGCCACAGATCCGGTAGTTATAAAATTTTTGGAGAACATCCTATCTAGATTTGGCTGCCCCCGGAAAATAGTTACAGACAACGCCCAAAGCGTTCAAATATATGACAATGATAAGCTTTTGTCAAAGATACAACATTGTGCTAGGACATTCTACAACCTATTATCCTTAGGGAAATGGGTTGGCTGAATCATTCAAGAAAATTTTGATGGATATAATCAAGAAAGTATTAACGAAGAATAAGAAGGCTTCACACGTTCACCTAAAGTATGCCTTATGGGCAAACCGGATCGGCACTAAGAAATCAATAGGTATGTCTCCTTTCCAAATGGTTTATGGCACCGAAATTGTCCTCCCTATTAATATAGCTCTTCCAATAATGAAGTTGTGGCAAGATGCAAAGGAAGAGGCGAATGACGTAACGAGGAGGATAAACCAAATAATTGAAGTCCAACAAAACAGGGTTGAAGTCGATGACGGAGTTCAAAAATACCAAGATAATATGAAATCCCTTTTCGATAAAAAGCGAAAGACAGGGAGTTCCTTCCTGGTGATCTAGTTTTAAAATTGGATGCTAGAAAAGAAGATGCAAGAAAACACAACAAGTTTCATCATCTCTGGTTCAAACCATTCAGGATTGCAGCTACAGAGGGAAAGAATTCATTCCTACTGGAAAATCTTGACGGAAAAACTTTTGATGCCCTATCAACGGGCGCTATCTAAAACATTTTATGCAATAATCTTGTTTCACATCACCATTGTATATACCGGTTTGATTTTTTGTTTGAGGTTGCAATTTCAATTTTTTGTAGGATATCTAAATTTTACTTTTAAATAAACCAAGTTTTATTCGGTATCATAAAAAGAAAAAATAAAATATATGTACTGCATATCATTTCTATTTTGTTGAACTCTCTGATTATTTGTTTTTATGCTCTTGTAGAATACTTATTGTCAGATGAGAAATAAAGAAGTAGTGGAATCTAACGCTTAGTTTTCAAAACAATTATTTCTCTCAAAACACATGATAAATTAACAGTTGGTTTGATTGAAAACGTAAATAAAATCCGAGGTATAAACTTCTATACCTATTGTTTAAGCAAAAAAGTCGAAAGAAATCCTATCGGATATAAACAATGTTCTACTCTCGTAAATATAATCACTTAATCAAAGGTTAGAAAGATATAAATTTCTAGATTTCCGAATCAAATGAAAATAAGACAAAAAATAAAATAAAAATAAAAGAAAATATGAATAAAAGATAAGCTTGATAATCAAGAAGTGAACTTATGTGGAAATGAGATCCCTTTCAAACCCTTTGACTCCTCGTTCTGTTTTCATTTAGCATATCTAAAAGATTTCACTCTATCCCGATTTTCACTACCTGATCTTAAATCTTCACAAAAAGAAAGAATTTTGCCCTACCTCTGAAAACTTAAAAACATATCTTCAAAACAAAATTAGGCGAAAATCTTTTTGTTCCTCTGATTTTAACTGAAAGAAAGTATGTCTAGGCTAATCCTGGTAACTTTAGCTCTTCTAACAGATTTTAACTAATTAATTCTCTCAAGGCAAATCCCTATAAAATAAAAATTCCCCATAAGACCTTCCCTATAGGAAAAGATGCATTGAAGATCAGGAGAGATGTAGCTTAGAGTACAATAAAAAATGGTTGACAAACCTTCATTGTTAAATCTTAAGCATATATCATCCCCGTATGATACATACAATTTGATTGCCCCCACTTCAAAATTATAATAACATATAAGAAAGATGGTGAAAGGAAATTCATAAAATGTTTGCTCCCATCTAGTCCAAGACAAATGGTGAAAGGAAATTCATAAAATGATTGCCCCCATCTAGTCCAAGACAAATGGTGAAAGGAAACTCGTGAAATCGATTGCCCCCATTTTGTACAAAAGAGATGATGAAAGAAAATTCATAAAATGATTGCCCTCATCTCAAATAAAACACAAAAATGTTATTTGAAGTGGTGAAAGGAAATTCAATGGGAGATGTAGATAACTTCATCAGGGTACTAAACAGGCTCGCTGGCAGTGAAGCAATATCTATGATATATGTAAGGCTGTCATACATGTGTAAAAATACTCTGGAAGCTAGTTCTCTTTCTGATAATATTTACATTCCAACCGACAAGGGATTCCCTAAAGAAATTGTTAAAACTATTGTGCCTTGATGCGAATGAAATCAACCAAAGTTTGATACTTCGGTTAAAGTTGTTTTGATTATATTAAACAAATCCAAACTCAGTTTTAGGAAAAGGAAACTATTAATAGTCTAACTTGAGATCGGTAATTGATTGTGTTTTACATGTTTTTTGAGACACGACTGAAGTCTAATTTCTCTGTGTATGATTTTTTCAAAAGGTGTTTCCCAGAAATCCAATGATGACTCCATTTACCCAATAAAGGTACTTGGCCTATTTTTCTTCCATGCCTCGCAGGGAGACGCAATCCCTAGATGGAGCCTATGTTGGAACACATATAAATCCTAAGCCTTGAGATTTACTTTCTAGAACTTCATCCTTTTTTATAATGACACAGAAGTCGGCTTTCAAATGTTTAAATCAAATTTACTTATAGTCATAAAGCGTGCACGATGTCCACCATCGATAAAGCTCCCCCGTTGATCGAACGATCCCCTTTTTCCCCAAGTTTTGGAGCCAATTGATTGTTAAAGAGTCAAATCACTAAAGGTCGCTTCAGAGTTTTGCGCTTCGGGTATTGCAACAGGTCTTCACAGTTGAAGTCCCAAAACCTAAAAGTATCCATTATCACTAGTCCACAAACTTTTAAAGAACACGAGTCATGGTACACGTGTACCTTTTTGAGTCTTCCTTGGGTTGACACATGACAACCTCTAGTCCCAACACGTCATCTAAATGACATCATCTTCGACACATCACTACGGGCAATATCCTTTCGGAAATATAATAAAAAGCTAACTTGCTAATCCACGAAGCAACAAAATGCCAAAATATTAAACCTCAATCAGTTAAGTTAATATTGATTAAAAGTTAGTTAACAACTTCACACTTTGGAATTTGGACCTTCGCCATCCATCACATTCTGAAAT
>ML792238.1:0-13739 GCA_009831015.1 Picea engelmannii | reverse complement strand
ATCAAATCTGTAATTTGTCTATAATGTACATTTGTAAATAAGGAACGATCATAACTGATAATTAAGTAGTTGATTTGAGTTTTTATAATCATAGTTAGTAGTTTGTAGTTAGTAGTTTATAGTTAGATTAGTATAGTTAAGTTTGTTTTTATTAGTTTCTAGTTTCCTTAGTTTAGATTATTTAACTCAGATCACCTTCTCTTTGGTTTCCTTACGAGACCTTAGGGCGGCCAACGGAGCCGTTAAACTCGTCAGGGTGGTCCATACCAAACGGCTTGGGTTATTTAGACAACCCCGAACCGGTTCCACTCTCCCAGTTGACGGACGGTCAGTTTCGCCCGTCAACAAAACCCAGAGGTACAGTCTCTTGTGTAGACAAAGGGGATACCGACTCTCCCTTTATCACATTAGGCAAGTTATTATGTCTTTGCTTTTGGAAATTGAAGAAGCTGACCTATTGATCTGGTGAAAAAGTTTGGACTATGTCTAGTACTTCCTCGTATGACCTAGCTCCCCTGAATACTTCATCCTGTGGGGAAATCTCGTGCACATACCTCTTTAAGTTGTATTGAGCCAAGTGATTTTCCATGATCTTTTGTGGATCGTTCGTTTTAAACTCAATGTCAACTAACTTGACATATTTTAGGGCCGCAACCTCTACTTTAGAATGGTCGAAGTATAACAACGAAAGCATACCAACCTAAATAGGGAAGGTTGGCCTTACCTTTTTTTGGGTCGCTTTTAATTCCTTGTTGATGCCCCCTGTCACGGTCTGATAAGCCACTTCTCGACATACCAACCGATCTGGTAAAAAATTTGGGAGATCACGGGGGGGACCGAGCACCCGAAAATCTTGATGTAGGAAAAGTTTTCTTCGATGTACCAGTCTACTATTTTACCCAGGTTTGCCATGATTCTGTCTGAAATTCTGGGAGGTGGGAAACCGTATAAGGCGATATGAATAGGCACCACTACATAATGGAAGATTTCATAGAAGAAATCTCTAGCTTTGTCTTCCCATAGCTTGGAACGATAGAAATGGATAGGTTCATCACTAGTTGGGGTCCAGCTCCAGTTCATTAGAGGGAAAGGAGTCATAAAGCAAATAGCATCCATGATGCATGATGACATATAGAAAGGGCAGGTTTCCCTTTGGACTTCACCAATTGGTACTCTGTGATTTCCTTAGCCAAGTTGTCTGACAACATCTTGGCCAAGTTGAAAGAGTATTCGTCGACCACTTCGTGCATAATCAATACCCATGCTAGCGGGAAGTGAGTGGAGCTCTTATTTTTGAACAACCTACATAGCATCCTAGCCACATAAATCATATGGGATTCTAATGACAATGTGTCATACATGTTGTCAGTGTTAGCTCTGAATTTCTCCAGGTGCCCCCACCAATCCTTGATTAAATCAAGGTAGCTTTTCCCATATTGCGTGCACTCTTGTTTCTCAAAGTCAATTATGAATGCAATGTTGTAACTATATTTAAAAATGGGGGATAGTTTATACATTACTTGTATATTCTCCAGTCGAAAAGACCCAATAACAACATTTTGTGAGTTGTAAATGCTCATGGTTGAAATGTCGATGTTTTCTAGGGCCCAACCTATCATGTCATTATACAGAATGAGCCTTAGTCACGTGGCTATTTTTTATAGATCTGACTGAGCTATATCCCTGAGCTTAGTTGCATGGGTTTCGCTCACTTCGTCACTTGAATCCTCTGGGCAATTTATAAGCTCATGCTCTAGAATATTGAACACCTATGTCCAAGGTTTTACAGTATCTATGGCTCTCAGTGAGGTGTTTGATAGAACACCCGTGTTTGGATTTGCGCTTTCACCATCTGCTTTAGCTATATTTTGTGGTGCCATGATATTGATGAAATCGGGACTGGGTTACCTGTTACATGGGAATGTGTGAGCTTCTTAGTTGGCTAAAAATTGCTATTTTGTTAGAATGAAAATGGAATTCAAAATCAAATATTCTTATTCACCTCATGCGTATTGATTTGTGAATACCTTTACTAACGATAAATTTATTTACCTTAATGAGAAAATCTAAGCGACGATCTGCAATCTATATTGAAATCATTGTCGTTGATTTGTGATTAATGCCATTAATATTGGTGGTTTGTGAGCAGGGACTTCGATGAAATAGGTTTGAAATTTCCTGAATCGTGAATTCACGAAAGATTAATTGCGAGGTAATCTTGTTTAAAACATTAATTAATTGTGTTTAACTTTAATTGTTTTTGGGTATTCGGACTTCGGGATTTTGACGATAGCTCGAGATAGAATTTTCGAAACCACGAAATGATTAATCATCGAATAATTATTTTTTAGTGTTAATTAACCCTGCTTAAGTTTGAAGTATTTCAAAAGTTCAGACTTCGGGATTTCAGAATGTGATGGATGGCGAAGGTCCAAATTCCAAAGTGTGAAGTTGTTAACTAACTTTTAATCAATATTAACTTAACTGATTGAGGTTTAATATTTTGGCATTTTGTTGCTTCGTGGATTAGCAAGTTAGCTTTTTATTATATTTCCGAAAGGATATTGCCCGTAGTGATGTGTCGAAGATGATGTCATTTAGATGACGTGTTGGGACTAGAGGTTGTCATGTGTCAACCCAAGGAAGACTCAAAAAGGTACACGTGTACCATGACTCGTGTTCTTTAAAAGTTTGTGGACTAGTGATAATGGATACTTTTAGGTTTTGGGACTTCAACTGTGAAGACCTGTTGCAATACCCGAAGCGCAAAACTCTGAAGCGACCTTTAGTGATTTGACTCTTTAACAATCAATTGGCTCCAAAACTTGGGGAAAAAGGGGATCGTTCGATCAACGGGGGAGCTTTATCGATGGTGGACATCGTGCACGCTTTATGACTATAAGTAAATTTGATTTAAACATTTGAAAGCCGACTTCTGTGTCATTATAAAAAAGGATGAAGTTCTAGAAAGTAAATCTCAAGGCTTAGGATTTATATGTGTTCCAACATAGGCTCCATCTAGGGATTGCGTCTCCCTGCGAGGCATGGAAGAAAAATAGGCCAAGTACCTTTATTGGGTAAATGGAGTCATCATTGGATTTCTGGGAAACACCTTTTGAAAAAATCATACACAGAGAAATTAGACTTCAGTCGTGTCTCAAAAAACATGTAAAACACAATCAATTACCGATCTCAAGTTAGACTATTAATAGTTTCCTTTTCCTAAAACTGAGTTTGGATTTGTTTAATATAATCAAAACAACTTTAACCGAAGTATCAAACTTTGGTTGATTTCATTCGCATCAAGGCACAATAGTTTTAACAATTTCTTTAGGGAATCCCTTGTCGGTTGGAATGTAAATATTATCAGAAAGAGAACTAGCTTCCAGAGTATTTTTACACATGTATGACAGCCTTACATATATCATAGATATTGCTTCACTGCCAGCGAGCCTGTTTAGTACCCTGATGAAGTTATCTACATCTCCCATTGAATTTCCTTTCACCACTTCAAATAACATTTTTGTGTTTTATTTGAGATGAGGGCAATCATTTTATGAATTTTCTTTCATCATCTCTTTTGTACAAAATGGGGGCAATCGATTTCACGAGTTTCCTTTCACCATTTGTCTTGGACTAGATGGGGGCAATCATTTTATGAATTTCCTTTCACCATTTGTCTTGGACTAGATGGGAGCAAACATTTTATGAATTTCCTTTCACCATCTTTCTTATATGTTATTATAATTTTGAAGTGGGGGCAATCAAATTGTATGTATCATACGGGGATGATATATGCTTAAGATTTAACAATGAAGGTTTGTCAACCATTTTTTATTGTACTCTAAGCTACATCTCTCCTGATCTTCAATGCATCTTTTCCTATAGGGAAGGTCTTATGGGGAATTTTTATTTTATAGGGATTTGCCTTGAGAGAATTAATTAGTTAAAATCTGTTAGAAGAGCTAAAGTTACCAGGATTAGCCTAGACATACTTTCTTTCAGTTAAAATCAGAGGAACAAAAAGATTTTCGCCTAATTTTGTTTTGAAGATATGTTTTTAAGTTTTCAGAGGTAGGGCAAAATTCTTTCTTTTTGTGAAGATTTAAGATCAGGTAGTGAAAATCGGGATAGAGTGAAATCTTTTAGATATGCTAAATGAAAACAGAACGAGGAGTCAAAGGGTTTGAAAGGGATCTCATTTCCACATAAGTTCACTTCTTGATTATCAAGCTTATCTTTTATTCATATTTTCTTTTATTTTTATTTTATTTTTTGTCTTATTTTCATTTGATTCGGAAATCTAGAAATTTATATCTTTCTAACCTTTGATTAAGTGATTATATTTACGAGAGTAGAACATTGTTTATATCCGATAGGATTTCTTTCGACTTTTTTGCTTAAACAATAGGTATAGAAGTTTATACCTCGGATTTTATTTACGTTTTCAATCAAACCAACTGTTAATTTATCATGTGTTTTGAGAGAAATAATTGTTTTGAAAACTAAGCGTTAGATTCCACTACTTCTTTATTTCTCATCTGACAATAAGTATTCTACAAGAGCATAAAAACAAATAATCAGAGAGTTCAACAAAATAGAAATGATATGCAGTACATATATTTTATTTTTTCTTTTTATGATACCGAATAAAACTTGGTTTATTTAAAAGTAAAATTTAGATATCCTACAAAAAATTGAAATTGCAACCTCAAACAAAAAATCAAACCGGTATATACAATGGTGATGTGAAACAAGATTATTGCATAAAATGTTTTAGATAGCGCCCGTTGATAGGGCATCAAAAGTTTTTCCGTCAAGATTTTCCAGTAGGAATGAATTCTTTCCCTCTGTAGCTGCAATCCTGAATGGTTTGAACCAGAGATGATGAAACTTGTTGTGTTTTCTTGCATCTTCTTTTCTAGCATCCAATTTTAAAACTAGATCACCAGGAAGGAACTCCCTGTCTTTCGCTTTTTATCGAAAAGGGATTTCATATTATCTTGGTATTTTTGAACTCCGTCATCGACTTCAACCCTGTTTTGTTGGACTTCAATTATTTGGTTTATCCTCCTCGTTACGTCATTCGCCTCTTCCTTTGCATCTTGCCACAACTTCATTATTGGAAGAGCTATATTAATAGGGAGGACAATTTCGGTGCCATAAACCATTTGGAAAGGAGACATACCTATTGATTTCTTAGTGCCGATCCGGTTTGCCCATAAGGCATACTTTAGGTGAACGTGTGAAGCCTTCTTATTCTTCGTTAATACTTTCTTGATTATATCCATCAAAATTTTCTTGAATGATTCAGCCAACCCATTTCCCTAAGGATAATAGGTTGTAGAATGTCCTAGCACAATGTTGTATCTTTGACAAAAGCTTATCATTGTCATATATTTGAACGCTTTGGGCGTTGTCTGTAACTATTTTCCGGGGGCAGCCAAATCTAGATAGGATGTTCTCCAAAAATTTTATAACTACCGGATCTGTGGCATTCCGTGTTGTAATGGCTTCAACCCATTTCATGAAATAATCAGTAGCAGTTAAAAACCATTTATGGTGGGTGCTTTATTGTGCGTGGATTTCTCTGATGAAGTCCAGACCCCATTTTTGAAAAGGAGCCTCTGTCTTGACTGGGACTAAAGGTAGTGCAGGGAGATTTTGCTTACCAAAGAACAATTGGAAAGGGTTGCAGGCTCTGACTTTAGCATTCACATCAGTAAATAACTTTGGCCAATATAATCCAGGTCTTAGAATCTTGTAGGTCATGGCCCTCCAGGCATGATGCCTTACATACACTCCTTTGTGAAATTCATTTATGATATCCTCTTTTTCAGGTTCTGTTAAACAACGTAGAAAGAAACCTAGAGGATCTTTCCAGTACAATTGACCTTTGATAATACAGTATTTAATTGCGTGTAGCTTCAACGTTCTTGCTTTGGATGGAGTTATATCACTCGGGCACTGAAGGGTGAGGAGATATGAAACGATATTGCGATACCAGTCAGAGGAGGAAAATTTATCCTCGATATGGATTGTAGGGGTTTGATCATCAAGTTATGCTATGTCTGGAATATATCCATGTGATTCCAAATGGTTTATCCCTAGTGCTCTGAAATTCGACTCTGCTAATAATTTTGACAGACCCTGACCTTTGACCAACTTGGTCGGTTTTACTTCTAGGTCGAACTCCTGAATTTTGGCTAACCACCAACCTCTCTTATCATCACTGTCTGGTTGTACCAATATATCTTTAACAGAGCTTGTTGGCACATAGGCGATTATTCTAGAATGCAATACATATGTCTTGAAAGCTTTGAGAGCTTTCACCATTGCATAGGCTTGTTTTTCCAGTATATTGTATCTTAATTCGGCGTCTCTGAGGCTTTTACTGAAAAAAACGATCAGTTGCTCGAAACCTTCTTCATTCTTTTGGAGAAGTCTTGTTGCAATAGTATGTTCAAAAGTGAAAGAAAAGATCAGGAATTCCTTAGTATAGTCAAGACTAGCTAATACTGGAGCTTCGCTTATAGCTTTCATAACTTGCTCGAATGACGCTTTAGCTTCGACAGTCCATTTGATTTCATTGTCTTTCTTCAGCATATCTGTGATTAATTTGATAATTTCGACAAAGTTAGGGATAAACTGATCCAGGTGGATATCGGTGGCACCCACCTTTTCCAACTGGCTCAAAACAATTTTCTAGCAATTTTGGTAATTTACTATTTTTAGCAGTTTTTAACTTCAGGAGTCGTTTTGAGGCCCTACACGATGTTTTTGGGAAAACGAGGAGAAATATAGAAATTCCTTCAATATTTCCCCTAAAATGAATCTCCTCGATGATACCTTTCCAACAGGCTATCATGCGCCTAAAACAGAGATCGTATGCAAATGTTACGACCCCGGGAAGTTGATGTACTAACTTACCCAAACGGGGCCCACGTGACTTTTGGTGCTTCATCTCCTAGGGTTAGGTTTTTGGATGTCTAGAGTTTTTGGCATTGATGTTTATTGTAAAAAGGCCTTTAGAGCCTCATTGTAATCGTCTTCTTGTGAATGCGAGTATCCGTCACATCTCTTCTTAGAGACAAGTCGCCACCATTCTAGGGAGTCTTTCACTATGTATTTTTACAGTCTCTGTACATTTATTTCATTAATAGAAATCGTGTATTGATATATCTATGTGTTTATGGTTGCATCTCTGATACATTTATGTTATATTATTGGATATCCGCGATATCTCTGTTCATTTCTTTATTATATCTCCGCTCTCATTTTGTGCCGAAAATAATCTGAATCAATGGTATCAGAGCAGGCTGCTCTTGATCATTTTTCAGTGCATGTCCCCGACGAGGCCCGAGTATAACAAGTTGGGTCTCGAGCTTGTCTCTCTTGAGGACAACCACTCTTGTACACCCAAGAAAACCTCAATGGCAGAAGAAAAGAAAAATGACAGAGTAGATGATTCTATCAATATGTTGCTTAAGCAAGCTCTCACGCGACAGAGGGACGAAACGATGGAGAATTTTTCCCACATCCTTCAATGCCTGTTGATAGCATCAGATGCACCTTTTAAGGTACAAGTCAATTTTGATATTCCTATATTTGAAGGTTAGATAGATGTAGATGCCCTAGATAAATGGTTAAATCTGTTAGAAGGTTATTTATTTGTTCACAATTTTTTCGACAGAGAAAAGATCATCTTCACACTCCTTAAGGCTCTCCCCCATGTCAAACATTGGTGGGAAACTTACTGAGAGCAAATTTCCACAGAGGAGTCTGGAATATATGGGGCCGAGCCCACTTGGGATTTGTTTGTGGATGTGGTAAAGGAACAATATTATCATGTTGGAAACTATGAGGACCAATACATGAGATGGACCACATTGCAGCAAGAGAGGGGCCAAGCAGTTCCAGATTTCACCAATACCTTCCACACCTTGCGCACCAAGTTGGGTATCAAAGACTCTGAGCGACATCTGGTTCTGAAATACCGCGGGGCTCTACATAAATACATCCAAACTGAAATGGATTTTATGGACATCTCATCACTCGGTTCTGCTTATCGATATGTTGTTAAGATCAAGCATAAATTTAAGCACCAGAACAAATTAGAGTTCGGTTCTGAAAATCTGCAACAACCAAAGTATGAGAAAAATGGCCCTAACAAATAGTCTCTTGAAAACTAGTCCAAGCCACAGGAAAAGAAGAGTCACATGAAGGCAAAGGACACCGGAAAATGGTGCGATTTCCACAAAATCCCCTGGCACAACACTGATGAATGTTGCTCAAAATAGTCATTAGTGGCCAAGATCAAAGACAAGGAGCCAAACCCTGATTCAGAATTTGATTATGAAAATACTGGTAAAAGATAGATCATTGACGCAAACCCCACTTCTATTGTCACGACCGCAACAATTCAACCAGAAGAACCAATAGATCCAAAAGAGGGGGAGCACCTTTTTCATTCACAGATGTGGGTGAAGGGGACTCCACTACATTTTATTGTTGATAGCGGAAGCCAGAAGAACCTCATCTCAATAGAGGTCGTCAAACAGTTGGGATTATCAACAACACCACAATTGCAACCATACAACATTGGGTGGCTTCTCCAGAGACGAGATCTTCGTGTCAACCAGCAGTGTCGATTGTCACACGACATCCAACCCTTCCAGGATGAGGTATTATGTGATGTTTCCCCACTGGATGTTTGTGATGTTCTCTTGGGCCAGCCATATATGTGGAAAATCTATGTCGTTTATGAGTCTCGAACCTCAAGTGTCATTGTTTCTCTAGGGGGTCATCTCTACAGAATACCAGAGGTAGTTCCAACTATTGTACTACCTAAATAGTGTCACAAGGTAGTATCTCATACTACAAAATTCAGCTTCTTCACAATCTATTCAAAAGGGGAACATAAGGATACTACAACCACTGCAGCCTCGGCCCAAGCACTTTCTATCCAACAGAAGCAGGTTGACAAGATTGCAGCAAAACACAAATATTCCTTCTGTACACATTCATCTCGGATATCCTGACTGGTTGAACAGAGTCAACCCCACCAACAACATGTTCCTGACAACCTTCCACAAACCGAGCAACGCGGCGTCTCCAGCAAGGCACGCAGCTCACCAAGATTCATATTCAACAAACATTTTTCCCTCTCCCCCGGGAACTCAACGCAATGGAGAAAATTTATTCCTAAGGAGGGAGGATTGATCCAGGTGGATATCGATGGCCACCCACCTTTTCCAATAGACTCAAAACAATTTTCTGGCAGTTTCGGTAATTTACTATTTTTAGCAGTTTTTAACTTTCGGAGCCGTTTTGAGGCCCTAAATGATGTTTTTGGGAAAACATAGAGCAATATGGAAGTTCCTTTGATATTCCCCCAAAATTAATCTCCTCAACAATACCTTTCCAACGGGCTATCATGCGCCTAAAACGAAGGTCGTATGAAAAAGTTATGACCCCGGGAAATTGATGTACTAACTTACCCAAACGGGGCCCACATGACTTTTGGCGCTTCATCTCCTAGGGTTAGGTTTTTGGATGTCTAGGGTTGTTGGAATTCCTGTTTATTGTAAAAATGCCTTCAGAGCCTCATTGTAATTATCTTCTTGCGAATGCAAGTAGCCGTCATATCTCTTCTCAGAGATAAGTTGCCACCATTCTAGTGAGTCTTTCACTCTGTATTTTTACAGTCTCTGTACATTTCTTTCATTAATAGAAATCGTGTATTACAGTATCTCTGTTTTTATGGTTGCATCTCTGATACATTTCTGTTATATTATTGGATATCCGTGATATCTCTATGCATTTCTTTATTATATCTCCGCTCTCATTTCGTGTCGAAAATAATCTGAATCAGTGGTATCAAAGCAGGCTGCTCCTGATCGTTTTTTAGTGCATGTCCCCGACGAGGTTCAAGAATAGAAATTTGGGTCTCGAGCTTGTCTCTCTTGAGGACAACCGCTCTCGTACACCCAAGAAACCCTCAATGGAAGAAGAAAATAAAAACGACAGAGCAAACAATTCTATCAATCTATTGCTTGAGCAAGCTCTACGCGACAAAGGGACAAAATGATGGAGAATTTTCCCCACATCCTCCAATGCCTATCGATAACATCAAGCGCATATTCTTCGGCCACTTTGGAGGCACATCGCCTTTTAAGGTACAAGTCAATTTTGATATTCCTATATTTGAAGGTCAGATAGATGCAGATGCCCTAGATAAATGGTTAAATTTGTTAGAAGGTTATTTCTCTGTTCATAATTTTTCTGACAGAGAAAAGATCATCTTCATGCTCCTTAAGGCTCTCCCCCATGTCAAACATTAGTGGGAAACTTACTGGGAGAAAATTTCCACACAGGAGTCTGGAATATATGGGGTCGAGCCCACTTGGGATTTGTTTGTGGATGCGGTAAAGGAACAATATTACCCTGTTGGTAACTATGAGGACCAATACATGAGATGGACCACACTGCGGTAAGAGAGGGGCCAAGCAACTTTGGACTTCACCAATACCTTCCATACCTTGTGCACCAAGCTGGGTATCAAAGAATCTGAGCGACATCTGGTTCTGAAATACCGCGGGGCTCTACACAAATACATCCAAACTGAAATGGATTTTCTGGACATCTCATCACTTGGTTCTGCTTATCGATATGCTATTAAAATCAAGCAAAAATTTAAGCACCAGAACAAATGGGAGTTTGGGTCTGCAAATCCGCAACAACCAAAGTATGAGAAAGATGGCCCTAACAAACAGTCTTCTGAAAACTAGTCCAAGCCACAGAAAAAGAAGGGTCATGGGAAGGCAAAGAAGGACACCAGAAAATGGTGTGATTTCCACAAACTCCCCTGGCACAACACTGATGAATGTCGCTCAAAACAATCATTGGTGGTCGATATCAAAGACAAGGAGCCGAACCCTGATTCAAAATTTGATTCTAAAAATACTGGTAAAAGGCAGATCATTGATGCAAACCTCACTGCTATTATCGTGACCACAAAAATTTACCAGAAGAACCAACAGATCCGGAAGAGGGGGAGCACCTTTTTCATTCACATATGTGGGTGAAGGGGACCCCGCTGCATTTTATTGTTGATAGTGGAAGCCAAAAGAACCTCATCTCAAAAAAGGTTGTCAAAAAGTTGGGATTGTCAACAACACCACAACCACAACCGCAACCATACAACATCGGGTGGCTTCGCCAAGGACGAGATCTCCATGTCAGCTAGCAGTGTCGATTGTCAAACGACATCCAACCCTTCCAGGATAAGGTATTATGTGATGTTTCCCCACTGGATGTCTGTGATGTTCTCTTGGGCTAGCCATATATGTGGAAACATCATGTCGTTTATGAGTCTCAACCCCGCAATGTCATTGTTTCTCTGGGGGGTCATCTCTATAGAATACCAGAGGTAGTTCCAACTATTGTCCCACCTAAATATTGTCGCAAGGTAGTGTCTCATACTACAAAATTCAGCTTCTTCATAATCTGTTCAAAAGGGGAACATAAGGATACTGCAACCACTGTAGCCTCGTCCCAAGCACCTTCTATCCAACAGAAGCAGGTCGATAAGATTGCAGCAAAACACAAATATTCCTTCTACACACAGTCATCTTAGATATCCGGACTGGTTGAACAAAATCAAACCCACCAACAACATGTTCGTGACAACCTTCCACAAACAGAGCAACACGATGTCTCTAGCAAGGCAAGCAACTCACCAAGATTCATATTCAGCAAATGCTTTTCCCTCTCCCCCAGGGACTCAACGCAATGGAGACCATTTCTTCCTAAGGAGGGAGGATTGATCCAAGTGGATATCGGTGGCCACCCACCTTTTCCAAATGGCTCAAAACAGTTTTCTGGCAATTTTGGCAATTTACTATTTTTAGTAATTTTTAACTTCCAGAACCATTTTGAGGCCCTAAACGATGTTTTTGGGAAAATAGAGAGAAATATGGAAGAACATTGATATTTCCCCCAAAATGAATCTCCTCGACGATACCTTTCGAACGGGCTATCATGCGCCTAAAACGGAGATCGTATGCAAAAGTTACGACCCTGGGAAGTTGATGTGCTAACTTACCCAAACGCGGCCCACATGACTTTTGGCGCTTCATCTCCTAGGGTTAGGTTTTTGGATGTCTAGGGTTTTTGGAATTACCATGTTTGCTAGCCATTCAGAATACCTAAGTGGAACAATAATCTTTGCGTCAAGGAGCTTCTTGACCTCTCTTTCTATTACAGGTAAGAGGATAGGGTTTATTTGTCTCAACTTTTGTCTAAAAGGTTTGATACCATGCTTCAAAGGAATATTATGTTCAATTACAGAGGTGTCATAAGTTTTTAAATCATCATAGGACCAGCCAAAGACGTCTTTATATTGTTTAAGCAATTCGACATATTTACTCTTCACCTGAGCTGGAAGGCATTTAGATAACTTGACTATCTTGGGAACTCCTTTGGTTCCTATATCGCAGTCTTCGACCTCTTCGGGCTGAGGTCGTAGGGTAGATTTTAAAGGTATATCATATTGGTCAAACAACCTCTCTAAGGGTATCATACCTTTGGGGATCTGATTGTTCTTAAGTACAGGCATTCAGTGATTTGTGATCTTATCTTGGAACTTTTCAGGGTCTTCACCTTCTTGCATGATCCAGATAGGATCATTCTGTCTTTTTTTTTTATCTATATGAGTCTCCAAGAATTCATCAACCATTTCTATAAATTGTTTACTCTGCTCATCATATTCAAAGACCTGCGTTGTACATTATTTTGGATTGAAGGTATGTGTCTCATTTATGTATGATACTTCAGCTTTAGGACCATAGGCAACATAAACGTTGCAATCGCTTTGGCCAAGGAGTCTGCCTGTTGATTTTCCATTTTGGGAATGTGATGAATGTTACATGGCGAGAAAAAAATTTCAATCAGATACTAGGCGCAATATCTTTATGACCTTAGCCTTAGATGTTTAGCTTGATACTGTTGCTTTATTTGTTTTACAATAAGTTTTGCATCACCATAAACTATTAGATTCTCAATTTTTAGTTTCCTGACAGCCTCTAATCCTAAAACCAAAGCCTCGTACTCACATACATTATTTGTATAACCAATTTCCTATTGTAATTTGTATGAAAAGGGGATAACATATTCATCTCCAGGTGCAACAAACAATAGTCTAGCCCCTGCCCCTTCACAGGACGAAGCACCATCAAAAAACATTTTCCATACTCCTTCTCTAGTATTTACACTTTTCTGTGTTTTTTCTATTTTTTTGTTTTCTTCTTCTATACAGTGTTCAAAATCATCGTCTAATGATAAAATACAATTTCCTAGATTCTGATCGACAACATAGACTGGATAATTATTTGGGTTTTTGGGGTCACTTACAGTGTATGCTAGTTTAGTCTCTCTGTATAGTCGAGTAAATTGTCCACTAAAAATCAGGATGGTAGCGTATGTCATGTCCAGTTGAAGTGATCCTCCAAGTTTTGCGCCCCAAGACCTAGATAAAAGCATGCCATACTTGGCAGGGACGTCAACAACGACTACATCCATAAGGATACTCTTTACAGTAATATGTGCAAGATTCACTACTAGATCCTTGATCATGCCTAGACACTTAACCTTTCTGGAATCAAAAGAATATATTGTCCTGATAAGGTCTAGTGACTTCAAGGCCCAACTTTTCCATGATAACTTTAGGCATTAAGTTG
>ML792237.1:229714-240283 GCA_009831015.1 Picea engelmannii | reverse complement strand
CTCTCTTGCCACGTCTGAAACGTCTCACTTGCCACGTTCGAAATGTCGGTCTTGCCACCTTTGAAGCGTCTCTCTTGCCACGTCTAAAACGTCTCACTTGCCATGTTTGAAACGTCTCACTTGCCACGTTTGAAACATCGGTCTTGCCACGTTTGCAATGTCTCTCTTGCCACGTTTGAAACGTCGGTCTTGCCACATTTGCAACGTCTCTCTTGCCACGTTTGAAATGTTGGTCTTGCCACATTTGCAACGTCTCTCTTGCCACATTTGAAACGTCGCAATATAGACAAAAACTAGGTCGTCGGAAAAACGACGTCATGTGAAACAACGTTTGAGGGGGTCCAAGGTTTGTCGGTCTTCCGACAATAGAAAGTGGCAATTGCGTCGAACGCGCCGTCGGAATTTGACCCAAATGCAGTAGTGTATGTTCTTCGGCTACAAATGGAAGGTGGATACAACCACCTATCCTTGCCCCATCCTACCACCATGAAATATAAGTGCCAAATAACTGATGCAACCACTATCTCTTTGTCATTGTGAAATTTGTCACTGTGAAACTTGTACCATAAAAATGTACCTACAACTCGTAACAACCTATACCAATAACCTGTACCAACCTGTACCAACAACCTGAAAGAAAAACCTATTATAACAACCTGTAATAAACCTATACCAATAACATGTTCCAACCTGTACCAACAACCTGAACCGGTAATATCCTCAACAAACCATATCTGATAACATAGATCTCATACCCATTATCACAAGTGTATAGCTCAAACTATGTACAACTATGTATGTCTAATAATGTGCCATACATATACAAGAAATCATAAACCAAGTGTATTGAACCATCACATCCACCAAGCATCAAACCCTCACTATTATGCAGCCTCAAACTGAACACCTTCAACAACACACCTCAACCAATATCTCTCAACCATGTGCCAAGAAATAGAAGATATGTCTCAACAATCTACCCAAAAAAGTGTGCCAATGATAAAAAAAAAATATACTAGCAATGTACCTCTGTATATTTGTCTCATATAGTATGTACCATGCAACCAATAGTCCCTCCAAGAAAAATACTTAATATCTCATAACCATATCTCACACGATCACCAACATCCAACTACATACAAGCATATAACACACCTCTTATTCCTATAAATAGTTTTGTTGTACCTGACCACTATTAACCTTCCTGTAGCCTCTCCTCAACCTCTGTAACATAAACCATTACTCATAATTCAAATCTGATAGGGCATCGCGTGACAAAGCTAGTTGTCCCGTAGGGCCTCGTGTGACAAGATATAGGTGAACTGTAAGGATTCCTCATGTGAATTCTATTGTTTGACCTACGAGAATGAACCTAATCATGGTTTTTTACGATCTTACCGCTCCCTTTTGAAATTGTGAAACTTTTTCGTCACTATTCCTTTGATACCTCAAACTTGCGCAACTTTAGATGTAGCAATAAGTACCTGCAATAAACCATTCACAAGATAGATATTCAATGTTCTTAATAGGTGCTAATGAGAGTATCTTTCTCTTTTATTTATACTCTCCAAGTGCCTTCCTTTAGGGGTCATATTCTAACTGTTTTACCCAACTTACCTCTTTTAGGGATAACCCAATTTCAACTACTTTACCCACTTGCAACTACTTTTCCCATAATTAGTAAACTCACAACTTCTTGTTGCAACTAATTTATTTTTAATTATTTTCTTATTGCAACAACTTTAACCATGAGTAACTCCTAGTTACAACCACTTTGACTAGTAAACTTCTTTATGACTTTCTAGGAGCTTCTAGAATAATTGACTTCTTTTTTGACCTTCTAGGGGCTTCTAGAACATTCATGAGGGTCCTTCAACTTCACTAAGCCATAGCTACTCAACCATGAGGAAATACATGACATACCACATATCACCAGAAATGGAACGGCCTGTATTATCCATATATGATAGTATTACCTGAAAATTCAATGATATTCATGTCTTTATTCCTCATACAAACACGATTTTATTAACCACTCCTTTGGGGTCATTGGAATTTTCTACCGGACTTGATTTACGCATTGACATCAATGAAAACAAGCAAAATCTATCAACAATATCCCCCTTTGGCATTCATGGAAGCACTATGCACTATGATGCAACACTGATGGTATAGAAATAATGTTTCTCATGCTCCCCTGTGACCATCGCTACCCTTGGAATCATGCATTTATTTCTTCTCTTCATTTCCATACATGCCTATGATTACTTTACCCCCCTTTGACATCAATGACAAAGTTTAATACACCCCCGATGGGGCAATAAAATAAAATAAAAATTCATCCTCCTTACAAGAACAAATCCTCTTTCTCTCTATAGGTTCTTATTTGGAAAGTTCAAGACTTAGCTTGAGCCTTCGGTCAAGATTCTTCGATTCTAAATCAAACCTGACTTTGAGACAATGATAGTCTCACCTCTAAATCTGACACAGGCCCTTTCATCCTCTCATGCAGGTCTTATGATACCCGTGACCTTCTCCTTCGTGCTTCAGTGAAGTCTCAGAGTTGACGTTAGCCCCTTTTCTCTTGGCCTCTCCTTAGATGTCACCTTGGCGATGACCACACAATTGCGGGCGTGATCACAAGTGGTTTGTATTCAAACTACTTTTGGGCCTTCAATCCTCCTCAAGTCTCCACGTGTCCTCTTGACGAAAACACAATTTGAATTGTGGCCCGCCCTTGATATTTTAAACTTCGCACAACTCTTGTCCCCGAAATGCTAGAGGATCGTCGACCTCGCGATCTTGACGATACTGTCTGAATTGATGGTTCATATTTGTGCCTCTCAAATATATGAACTAGATCTATGCCTCTTATATCAACGGCTGTGATCTCTTCACAATTTTGGACTTTGGGGTTTGAAATCTCAAACCCTGCTTCTTCCATACTTCAACCTTCCAGAGCTGACAATCTGCAGACACCTATCCCACTTGATCAACTATCTTGCTTCCACTTCGGGTGTTTGACCATTCAACCCAAATCAACGGTCCTCTAACCCTCTTCTCGATCGATGGTCGATATCTCCTTCCGGTTTCGGACTTTTGAGATCTCAAATCTCAAAAATTTTCCCCAATGACATTTATCCGAAGGCTACAGTCCTTTGACGCGTGTCCTCCTAATCTGACAATCTAAGTTTACTTTGGGTCTTCACCCAGAGCTCACAGATTTGCGCCATGTGTCCTCTGAATCCAATGGATATGAATCACTTTGGGACTTTACCTGGAGTTCACGAATTCATGCCAGGTCTCCTTTAGATCTGTCGGTCCAGGCTCACTTCGAGTGTTCGGGCCTTCGAGGTTTGGAAATATCAGTTCTCAAAAGGAAACCCCAATACAATCTTTCTAAACCTATCGATTTTTTGACAAGTGTCCCCTTTCCTATCGATGACTCATGGCTCTTCGGCTCTTTGGGCTTCAGATGTTTCAACACTTCGACCTTCACCTTCCTCTGGATCTCCCGACCTGTGGACACATTTCCTCCTGGATCGAATGGTCCAGATTTTCTCCAACCCTTCGACTCTTTACAATTTGGGAATCTCAAGTTTCAAACTTGCCTCCTCCCCGACTCATGGTATCTTATGGCTCAGATCCACTTTGGTGATCCAATGCTTGAAGGTTACCTTGAACAATCTGTCGACTCAGATCTGTTCCTGTGATTGGACGACTGAGAATCTACATCGGGTTTTCGGCTCTTGGGGCTTTGGAAACTTCGAGTCTAAAACCTTGAGAGGTTCTCTCTCCTGTATGTGCAAACGTTAAGACTCGTGCACCTTCCTCAGATTCGACGACTTTAGATCTTTTTCACTGTGATCGAATGACCACTATCACTCCTCCTTCTGAGCTTCTAATTTCTCTCTCTTGGAATATTTATCAGTCTTCGAAGGTTTCAAACTTTTTCTCCTCCTACAATTCCTACTCTTGGATCTCATCAACACTTATAATAAGTGATATCCCTTCTGAGATTACGAACTTGAAACAAGTTCGCCTCTTGGACCTCATCTATGCTTCTAAGAAGCTCTTATTTCTTTTGAGCTTGGATCTTAGGGGATCTTGAGTTCCAACATACTCCTTGCATTAATATTCTCATGTAAGATCAGTGGTCCATGACCTTCCTTAATCTAATGGTCCAGATCACATCGAAATTTTGGGTTTCAAAATTTTATTGGCACCAACGTCTGATTCTCCCTATTTGTTGATTCCGATATCACTAATCCAATAGTCAAGGAGGGTCCCGATAGATCCTTGGATCTACGGTCCAGATTTAATCATTACTTCAAGTTTAGGGGAGTTTTCTCATACCAACACGTGATTCTCCCATTGCGTGACCTACAAGCTCAAAGATCCTACGGTCAAGGTGGGTCCCGATAGATCCTTAGATATACGGTCAAAATCACATCATGACTTCGGGTTTTGGATTTCAGATAATTCATCCCCTTCACGATGATTATCAACATTCGTCGAACTTGTGAAGACTGAAGGAATCAAGGCGTTAACATCTGTGCTCCTTATTCAAATCAAACGGTCGTGACAAACCTTACATTCTCTCGAATAGATCTCATTCGTTCATCTTCCAATCGAAAGAATATTCCCTTCTGATACTTAAATATTGCTATCCTTCATGAGCTTCGTCAGTTATGAAGAACCTAAGAGTGTTACGCTCTTTCTACTGGAATTAAGACTCAAAATAATTTTTGCGTACCCCTTGCACTCATTCGTCAAGTTTGGAACTTAAGTGGCTCTCGGTTTCTGCTTGCCTCGTAGAGAGCCTCTGCACTACCTCTCCTAAGTGTAACAGACTTCGTCCTTCAAGGGATTCATAATGACTAGGAGGGTCGACATGCATTCATGAAACTGTGTCTAAGATCAAACATACAGTTCGTGACTCTAGCTTAAGCCACCACAGGACGCAAGCATTTACGAGTATAAAACATGTCCTATCCATATGATGTCATACTTTATTAATTTCACATTCAAACAGATACAAAAGAAGGAAATACAATATAAATCATTAAGCAAACATAACCATCCCTGAAACATTCATAAGATATCCACATTTAACTCACAGTACCACTTAAATACAGAAGATATGCGATTACTTATCTATTAAACGTGGTAGACAACTAGCTAACTATGGGTGTTCATCCTTCCACCCTACCATAGGATTAGAGGAATTCATTCTTACTACTCTGGCCATCGACATGCCAACCCATGATATCACCAGGGAACTCTCGTAGTTCTCAAGGATTCTTTCTCTGTTCAACTTCTACTCGGGTACTGTTCTCTACAACTTTAATAGATTTCTCTTTGTTATGGCCTCGATGAGGTTTATCACATGCTCACTCAACATCAAGTTCACAACCTTCTATTCATTATCACCTAGAGAGATCCATGCATCTCCCTTATGAGCTTGTGCTCTCGTCTCGTGTATCCTCTCTGGTTGTGTGTGTGTATCTATCTTACCTTCCTTCTTTTGGAAGGTTCCTGACCCATCACGTTCCTTCTGTCAGAAGGAAGATCGGGTCTATAGGTCTCTATGGTACGTCAGGATGACATTCTGTAGCTAGACCATGCTCCCATTCATGGGGGTTGTTGATAATTCAACCATTGGTCCTTTCTTCATTAACTGATTTCTCTCCATGGGATCCGAAGAAGGTTTATCATCCTCATCAAGGAAAATTTGGGGTTATTTGATATAATGAACCCTCTCATATAGTTTTCACATTATTCCTCTAGTGATATCATGGCCAGTACTTTCAAGGCTTCACCCCCACAGTCAGTTATTGGTAACTTAAACAATAATACATTTACATTGTCCACATGCCTTAGCATGGTAATTCCTATTTTATGATTAATTACAAACTAGGGGAAACAATGATATTACAAATTCCTTCCCCTTAAAGGAACACCATCCTTGGTGTTCTTCCTAAAAAACACTTGTCATGCCTTTCTCATTCAGCTGTTTCAGAAATCTTGATCTTTCTCTCTCAGTCAGGTCCTTTTTCAGACCCTTAATCTTTGTCACCTTCTTTCATTAATTCTTGGACAATCAAGCACGTTAATCACAGTCTTATGCGAAAACATTGCATAAAAATTTCTAGGAAAACTTTCATAATCTTAGCACAATAATTATATGAGCAGTTTGTGGATTTGTATCCACATGGTTGTTTTGTTATATGATACCAGTTTGTTTTTCCTTGACATACCAATTGGGTGCATGATCCCAATCAATATTTTACAATAACTATCAAGGTTTCATATTCCTTGCAGTCACTCACCCTCCAAGCCTAGGCTCAAGCATCCCCTTCTCTATTATACAGTCCCTCGGGCGATCCATCTTGCCTTGCCAAGGTTTTCTCGCACAAGAAGAACTACCCACCGTGTGCATGATCCCAATAGTTTACAATAACTATTAAGGTCTCGTCTTCCTTTTGGCCACTCTCCCTCGAGGCATAGGCTCAGGAATCCCCTTTACTGATATACAGTCCCTCGGCTAATCCATCTTGCCTTGCCAAGGTTTTCTCGCACAGAAAGAATTCCAGAGATTCTATCGAGTCTTACAGTTGAGGTGTCCCTCAGACTTGTTCCATCGAGGCATCCCTCCGGCTTGTGTTACCTAAACACAATATATTCTAGGCAATCATGGCTTACCACGGGGTTCTCATGGCTCAACAGTAGCCATTTTTCATGCTTTTACAGCTTGACAGCCTTTCGACTCAGCTAAAGTTAGGGACGAAGTTTACTCTCCTTCTCTCGACTCAATCATAGATAGGGACAAAGGTTAATCTCCTTCTCCTAATTCAGTCTTTATTTCATGTGATAGGATTATACTCTTTCTCATCCATATAATAGACATATAAAAAAATTCCCGAGACGTCATCATAAATTTTAAATACAAAATTTTCTTGTAAATCTGTGACCCACAAATATCCAAATTCCACATTTTGTTTCCATATTTGTTTTGCACAGGAAAGAGATTCATAATTATGGGACTTTCCTTCCTATATCAGTTTGTCTCAGAAGGCAATTGGCCTTCCTTATGGATTACAATGATGCCATAGTCAATACTCCTTTGCTTCCTGCACTTTCAAATTCAATCAGCCAAACAAATTGTTAGTTTCCATGCATATAAATTTTATTGCACCTTTATAACATCATCACAAACAATTTCAGAATTGTGCATACTAACAATCAAATTCACTTTTTCAAAAAGGAAATAGCATTCCTTGTAGTTTTTCTAAGTAACCGATTGGTCTTACTTATGGGCTTACTATATTTTCATATCCAATACCCATTTTCTTGTACAATTTCAACATTCCTCAGCCAAACAAACTGTTAGTTTCTCATGCATCCATGTATATATATCTATATTCAAAACCATGCATACTAATAGTTCATCTCATTTTTATAAACATGAAAGGGAATCCCACTCCTTTCCTATGCCTCATTTCAACATACCAAAACTTTCGAAACGTAATTCAACATTTTAAAGGATTTAACAAATGTGCTAGTATTCATGGCCACATTCATACCCAATGAACTCTTGCATTGATTTCAAGTTTGTCTCACTTTATGATAGGTTCTTGGCCATGGTATGTGGGAATTTAACTAACCTCTTCACCACATGGCTTATTCGTTTTCATTCACTCTTACAGCAGGACCATGCTTCTTGCTATAGGCCAATCACGATCCCAAATCAGTACACATGAAACTCAAAAGTTTCACATGAATTCCTTTAAGAATTCTTCCTTCATTAATAACCAAGGTGCCAACACTTATGGCCACCCAATTTGTTTTCCTTCCATGGTTACATAATGTAAGTAAAACATTTGAAGGTCCTCCTTCCTTACTGAAAATTCCATTGTTTGTCCTTTATGCAAACATGCATTTCCTTGAAGCAATTCCATGCAACATGCTATCTATGAGAACTTTTGCTTCCAATCGTTCTTTGATTGGTCCATGTATTCATGACATATCAGTTCATGAATGCTTCCAAGGATTACAATCAGTCTTTACTACCAGAGGTTCATGCCTCCATCATTCAATTTTTCCTTCCTGAATCATACCCTACTTGGGTATCCAAGGCTTACAGTTTCCTTTCAATGTTTCATACATAACATTAAGATCGTAAAACATTTCAGAAGGGATTCTTACCCAATCCCTTCATACCTTGTGCCACATATTCAAGGACATTTTTATATCGATTATGGCTGCTAGCACCCCCCTCTGATATTACCCCATAATTGGTGCTCCATGGGGACTTTCAAAGTCCCTTCAACAATCTTTCAATAAGAACCTTCTCATAGTCATCCTCTGATTGAGGTTGTTTGTTATTGGCAACTGTCTTTCTCAACAGTCCCAATCTTATTTCTTTCTACACATGACATACACCATAAGCACATTAGTCGTCATGTAAATTAAAATGCAAGTACCATAGCATTTAAATTAGTAAAGTATTTTCAGACATGTACTAGCATATCTGTATGCACTTCATCACATTATCCTTAATGTTTTCATGAGTGAAACACAACAATTCTCAATCGTTTTTACAAAAATACAACCATCATCACTATGGTGTCAAAACATTTACTTTCATTAGTGTACTATCTTTCTCATCCCAGAGAAAAACAAAATACACAAGAAGAAAACAATTGAGGGCTCTCCCCTTCTTTAAATTATTTCTACATCGCTTGGGAATTTTCAGTCCAATTGAGTTATTTCTAAGGCCTCAGTGCCTTTTCTCTTCTTTTGCAATTTTACTCTCTGTTGGGATATTCCTACTCCTTTCCTTGAGCCACCTTGGTTAGGCCTCACCCTAACCCTTTTTGGAATACATTAACATGATTTAATAGAAAAGAAATTGTTCATAATGGATCATGAACCTGTGCATCCAACACATTACCATTCGGTTATTTGAATGGTCAATATTCATTTATTAGTCTTCTACTCATTACATGATGTTTTTCAAAATGTAATCCAGGATTCCGATATATATATATATATATATATATATATATATATATATATGTATTCATATAAACTTGTGGCTTACTACTTAATTCTCAACAGTGATTAAGGTTGTGACTTTGTTTTCTTGACGGAGTCTTCACACAGTTCCTCCATAGGGAATTCCTTCAGCATGCAACTTCCTTATTGCATATCCATCACTATCGGTGCTAGACTTAACGTTGAGTTAGATTTTATCTGTTTACCAAATATTCCTTAAGGAATATAAACATGCATCTTTGTCATGTACGTAATTACATATCCATATGCATTCTAGTTTTGTTAACTTACATCCATGATGTATTTAACCATATTCATAATCCTAATCCTAAATGTAGCTATCATAGATATATTTCACAGCCCACAAACATATTTATTTTTAAGATCGGTTAACTCAGGATTGTTCACAATCCTTCTCATGTGATTCCCAAAGGCATAATCATTTGCCTCTTATTATGAAAACATAACATCTTTGCTCATTTACCCTTTTATCTAATCATATTAGTATTCCCTGGGGAAAGGGAATACATTCCCCTCAAGATATTACTTGGAACATAACTTTCATGACTCTTCAAAATGGAGTCATCCATGCATCCATAGTATTCGTTTAATCTGGACAACAACAATTCTTTCTTTATATTTCCCTCATCAGGGAAACCATATGGTGCCACTGCCTACAACTATACTCTTTCATCATACACATGCATCACTTGCATGTATAATATTATCCATACCTAACTGCTGTTGATAACATGATTCATATTAAGAAGCTTCACAATGCATTAAACCCATTCACTCAATCATAATTAAACACAACTAAGTATTCATCATGCTATCTTATTGCTTACACCTTTTCCATGTCATTCACACACATGGACATATCAGGATTCTATATCCTTTTTCCAAGGATCTTCCAAGCATTCTTATGATCATGTATACACATTCGTGTATATGTAGGTGCATCTATTTCACCTTTTTACCTAATGCATTCACTTGATAGTTTAATTTATTCATTAGTGTCCTTTAGTTTGATATTTCAATCACTTACAGGACTAATCTCACAGCCATATCTCGTGTTGATGTTTCCTTCTCTCATGGCTATAACCAACCAGGGTCACTTTCCTCTTTATGCAACAATGTCTTAGCAAGAAAACCTCCTTGCCTCAACATCCATAGGGTCTTACCCATCTCAATTTTCTATGGTCATGAGGAGTTATATACTCTGATTTTAATATAAAGCAGTAACTATAACTACCAAGGATACTACCTGATCCTATCAGATTCTTTTAAGTCCACAAAGGTATTAAACATTTTACAATCCACCATCATCAGTGCCTAAGGCTCCAACTACCCATGCTTAGAAGTAGTGTTACGAACACCAGGTCATCTATCATTCAGGCTTCAACTTCCCTTGAAAGAACCCTTCCACCTTCAACTATCCACATTCAAGTATTATTATAAATGTTAATTAGCATATCCCTACTCTGGTAAGAGTAGTCATCACTTTGA
>ML792237.1:202629-222596 GCA_009831015.1 Picea engelmannii | reverse complement strand
TCTTCATCTGTCGACCCATATTCTTCCTGCTCTAGCTCTAGTACATCATCTTCTTCTTCAATATCATCTTCCTCATCTATAGTATACTTTACTAGCCTTCCTCTTGGATCATATCTAACAACAAATGACCAATCTCTCTTACCAACAAATGACTTTTTTTACGTCGCAATTCTGACGTAAAAAAGTCCTAAGTGACCGTTGGTATTTTGACTTGGTGAACATACTAAGGTGACCGTTGGAGGGGAAAACCTATTTTCCAAAACGTCTCAATTGCGACATACATTTTCACAAACGTGGAAAGAGAGACGTTCCAGTGGAAAATGTGGCAAGAGCGATGTTAACGTGGAAAGACCGACGTTAACATGGCCAGAGAGACATACATCTTCACAAACGTGGCAAGAGAGACGTTCCAGTGGAAAACGTGGCAAGAGTGACGTTCCAGTGGAAAAAGTGGCAAGAGCGACGTTAACGTAGAAAGACCGACATTAACGTGGCAAGAGAGACGTCAACGTGGCAAGAGCGACGTTATCGGGCAACATGATTTTTTTTTTTATAAATTTCCTCTATTTTGCGACTATATGGACAATTTTGTCCATAACGCCGCAAATAAAACGTCGGAATTTTTACAATATGTACTAGTGATAGGGGGTTTTAGCCTCCTTTTGATTGGAGCTAGAGAATCATAGAGTTATAGGTTCCTTATGTTTGGAGCAGGAGAAAATAGGGGGTTGTAGCCTCCTTCCATATGTAGCTCGAAAAAAAGGAAGTTGGTGCTTCCTATGAATGTACTTCTTTTGACAATATAAGAAAAACATTTTTTGTTTTTCTCCCGCATTGGGTTTCCACGTAAAATATAGGTGTATTGTATTTATCTGTGGTTTCTTATTGTAAACTGCTTATGTATATTTCTCATATGGAATGGTATTGATAATATACTCATAAAGTAAAAAACACACATTGTGGTTAAAAAGGGTTATAATTACTAATACTGATTCAACCCCCCCTCTCAGTATTCCAACATGAGTGTCAAAATTTATAAATCAACCCTTCAATATAAAATTTATCCATGATCGTTGACCTTCCATATACTGGAAACGCTCTAAATCAACCCTTCAATTCCATTTGGAGGTTATAAATTGAGCCATGTACAAACCTTGAACACACATCATTGAGAGAAAAGACACTCTCAAGAAATTTCACTTTATTTTGAGTCTGCATCCCTTTACCCTTGAAAGTCTAAACTCTTTGTGTTCAGCCACTAATCTCTTCCTATCTTGATATGGAGAACCTCATTGACTCCTACTACTTGTGAGCTTGCCTTTTTGGAGCACTAAAGTGGTGAGATCCCAATTGGAGGTACTTGGTTTCTCGGTTCTGATATGTGTCATTAAAAAAGTTTGTCACCTATGTACTTATGTTGATTACATTAATAGAAATGTTGGAGACAATTCACACAAACCTAGGAATTATTTTTCCTAAGGTTTTCCCTATGTTTACTAGTCATTATTCAGTATCCTATAGTCTAGGGAGAATATTTTCTAAAGTTCACACTTTAGTTTGATAAGTTTACTGGAGTCTAGATGCCACAATGGGATCATCACCAACCAATGCACATTGTCCTTGGGATAATAACCATACTAGAACATTACTCATGATTCCATGATCTCCTCGTCACTTCACTATGTTTCATTCAATTAACTGAAGACTAAGAGACTAGTTAACTCATACTAGGTGGCAATTAACTCCCGTAACTACCTGAGAGACTAGACTAGGTGGAAGTTTACTCTCGTAACTGTTGGTGTGTCTCTAGAAAACTATAGAACAACACTATGGCACATTGTCTTCTCCTCCGGTGCACATTAGTTGAGTTATACATAGTATATCTTGTGTAAATTATCATTCATTCATTTGGTTAATGAGAATTCTTCCATTCTTTCTCTCATGTTTCTCTCTTCTCATACTTTCTCTGCATGTTGTGTATTTCATTTGATAGCTATATATTTTTTGTGTATATTAAACACATTTACATGGTATCAGATCCGACAAATTTCTAGGAAAAAGACACAATCGATTATTTTTGTAGGTACCGAAGATTGAAGACAACAAAAAATGGAATTTCCAAAAGAATTCATTCTTACACCGTACAATTTATTTGCATGGAAGGAGAATTTGATAGTTCATCTTTGAGTCAGAGGATTATATAGGTTAACCATGGAAATAGAGACCGAACTGACATCAGCCATAGAAAAATACAAGTATATGAATCGAATGGATGAAGCATTTGGAACTATTTGCAGTCTCATTTCTCCTGAACTACTCTTTCAGATATCCTCCTGCAAAAACCCCAATGAAGCCTGGACCACCATGGAAGGAATTTTTGGAAAATGGGATGAGATGAGGGGACACATGCTCGAGGTGGAATTGCTCACATTGGATCCAAAAACCTTCGAAAATCTCCAATATTTTTTTACCAAATATAAGGATTTGTTGTTGCAACTCAAGGCTTGCGGGGTTGATAAACCTAATGAGAAGAAACAAATGGTTCTCACCATTCTCTCCAAACTTGTTCTGGAATACTCAGTGTTTGTATCCAAATTTTGTTCATTTAGGATCACCTCTGGAGCCACCTAGAAGATTCCCTCTCTTGAGGTCTTCATTGAATCTATGACACAAGAGAAGAACAAGCTTATCAACATGGGACAAATCAAATTCGCAAAGGCAAGCGAACTTACTGTGCATGATGGTAGCAATCATACATATCATAAATCTAAAGAAAAATACAAAAGGAAATCACATGAAAATGCAAAGAAGGAAGGGTACTCAAAACCCTTCAATGATGCCTCCAGATCCAATGGTGGAAAATGAAGAAAAGGGGAAATATGAACTTACTACCATAAGGGATTCAATCCAGAATTTACATGTATATAGAGATGGATATATCAAATGGCCCAAATAATTCAACAAAAAAACCTTAGATATCGCATCCCCAAGGGTGTCAAGAAGAAGAAGCCAAAATATTAGAATCTAAAGAAAGAGAATTCTAGCCATGCTTTGATTGCCATCAACTCCTGTCCCGATGCTTTGATCATAGATTCGGGTGCACCACACTACATGAAAACCAAAAAAGAATTATACTCTTCATTGGATGCATTAAAACTTTCTCCTATTCTGATGGGGGACAACTCTCTAGTCGAAGTCAGCGAAAAAGGAAGAATTGACCTCACAAACAAAATATTCGAGAATGTGTTGCACGTTCCCAAAATTTCTGTCAATATTCTCTCCATGTATTAGATGAAAAAAATTTGCACCAGAAAGAGAGTCATATTCACACCTGATGGAGTGGATATCTATAACATGCAAACCAATTCCAGGGTTTCTTCTAGTGAGGTAAATCATCAATCCAGACTCTACACATTTTCTAAATTTATTGAACTAGATACTACATTACTGCTTACTCATGTTGATGAAAGCAGTAGGATATAGAACGAAAGGTTCATGAAAATTAAATTTAAGATATATGCAACAGCTTACAAAGAAAAGAATATACTGTTTTCAAATTTCTGTGGTGAGTATTTTCGAGGTTTATTGCTGAATAATCCACAGTTGGTGTCATTTTTGTCATCGATGTTTCGAATCCGAATCGGGATTCATCATCAGGACTAATCGTCAGCTACAAAGCTTGTTGATCTTGGTCAATTAATAGTAGATGCAGAACAGTTTTGAGATTTGTAATTAGGTCGGCTAACTGTAACGCCCTATTTCTAGAACTAAGGCAAAATTAAATTCAATTTTAGAGTTAATAAATGATGGTAATTAGGTTATTGATAATATTTCATCATTCTAGGTTTTTTTATAATATTATAAATAAGACTAGGAATTTATTAGTGTTGAGTTATAAATATAAAGGTCTAGGGTTAGAGTTAGATTGATTTTGATTGAATTATTAATAATATTAGGGTTTCTTGAGGGATTTAATGTGATAACATAGGGTGAAATTAAGTATTATGTTTAAGAGTTATTTATAAGTGATTATAAGTTTAAGATTCAGTTAGAAGTGATTTTAGTTTAATTATTATGAGTTTAGTTTAGGAATTAATTTTAGTGATTATAGTTTCTAAGTGTAAGATTGTGTATTTCTTTAATTGGTTATAAAGTGATTGATTTTTAAGTGTAAGATTGATTTTTAATGATTTAATAATAGTACTAGGGTTTTTTTAAGGATTTAAAATGATGTAATAAGGTGAATTTAAGTTTAGGTATTATGTTTAGTTTAATAATTAGTTTTAAGTGTTTATAATAAAACTAGGGTTTTAATATGATAACGTAGTGTAAATTGTTATATATATAAAGGCTAGGGTTAATAAGAAATTTACTAAATAGGGTTAATTTATGTTTACTTAAATAGGGTTAATTTATGTTTTAATAAGATTTTGTATTATTATTAGGTCTAGGTGTTAAGTTTAATTAGTTTAGAAGTTAAAGTAAATCGAGGGTTTCTATAGGATAAATTAGTGTAAGATTGTGTATTAGTTATGTTTTTTGTATATCAGTTAGATAATGTTATATAAATAAGCTAGGTCTAAGCATTATGTTTGTTTTAATAATTAGGTTTTAAAGTTATATATATATATATATATATATAGGTCTAGGTATTATGTTTTATTCAAGAATTAGGTTTTAAGTGAATGTAATAAAATTAGGGTTACTAAGGGATACAGTAGTGTAAATTTGTAAGTTGTGTAAGCTAAGGTTTTTTTAATTTTCTAAGAATAAGTATTTGTTATGGTTAATGTAAGTTTATAATGTTATATAAATATATAAACTAAGGGTTTAGAAATTTTTAAAAGGCTTAGGGTACTATGTGGTAGGTTTGATTTATAGTTTAGGTGGTAGGTTTGATTTATAATTTAGGTCTTAAGTGATCTGAGAGTGTGATTAGTAGTGTGTAAGATAATCTAGGGCTGGAAAGGTAAAAAGAGTATTAGTATATAAAGTGTCAATTAGGGTGTATAAAGCTTAATTAGTGAAAAGTGTAGTAATAGGTTTCTATGATTAGAGTTTAAAAGTGGGTAATATAAGGTTGGCTAGACTCCTAGACCCATGAACTGACTCAGAGGAAAGTGAGCTGGTGTAAAAAATGACACCAACTGTGGATTATTCGACAATAAACCTCGAAGCAAAGAATAGTTGATGGTCTGCCTCACATCCACTTCTCCAAAGGAATTTGTGAGGGATGTGTTCTTGGAAAACACCCTCAAGAGAAATTCAACAAAGGAAATACTCATAAGGCTTCATTTACTTTAGATTTGATCCATAGTGATGTCATGGGCCATTTTCCACATCCATTAATCAATAAAGCAATGTACATGATCATTTTTGTTGATGATTTCTCACGCTTCACATGGATTTTCATTCTCAGGAAAAAATCATAGGTCTTTTAGCGCCTCAAACATTGCAAAGCCCTTTTTGAAACACAATCAAGAAAGAATATTAAATCCCTCTGAATAGATAATGGGGGAAAGTATGTCAACCATTAGATACAAAATCTTTGTCTTGAGGCTGGGATTTAGTTGCAGCACACGATTCTTATACTCCACAACAAAGAGTAGTTTTTGAGTGGAAAAATAGATCTCTAAAAGAGATGACATCTTGCATGCTACATGAAAAGTTACTTCCATAGATATTATGGGATGAAGAACTTAATTGTGCAACCTACATCCAAAAAAAATATCCCCATAGATTTTTCAAGGATAAGACCCCCTATGAGGCTTGGAGTGGCCTCAAACTGGAAGTCACCCACTACCGTATATTTGGTTTTCGTGCATGGGCCAAGATTCCCTCTCAGAAGAGGAAGGCACTTGATCCACAAAGCATAGAGTTTATCTTTGTTGGATATCCCGACGGTGTGAAGGGATACAAAATAATTTATCTTTCGTCGGACYGTATCATCATTGAGCATAGTTTCAAATTCGAGGGAAGTGTCTCACATGTACCTCAACAACCGCATACGAGCATTGTTGTTATTCCACATGTCAAATATGATGAGMATGCACATGTTGAATCTTATTCAAATGAGAGTTCTGATTCAAAGGATTGAGATGATTTAGATACCGAGTTAGTACAGTGAGATGTAGATTCAATGCATGAAGATGCAATTCCAGAGCCAGAGCCARAGCCAGATCCAGAGCTAGAGCTGAGGCCCAAGTGGGCCAAAAGAACTCTTCAGGATGTAGGGGATATTGTTAGGGATCCAGATGATACTAGGAGGAATCGATATGATTTCGAGGAGCCTCCTCTTTCACTCACTTCCACTGAATGGATGTTACCTTGGCATATTTTATTTTTTCAGTCTTTAGATCCATAGTCCTATGGCGAGGCTACTGGAAATCCCTTTTGGGAATCCTCCATGAAGGAGGAGTACAACTCCCTCGTCAAGAACCAGACTTGGGATATGGCTCCCTTTCCTGCAGGAAGGAAAATTATCTAGTGAAGATGGGTGTACAGGACCAAGAGTGCAATGGATCAATAGGATAGCATATACAAATGCAGGCTATTTTCCAAAGGATTTCAACATGTGCATGATATTGACTATGATGAAACCTTCACTCCTGTAGAAAATATGGATTCCATACATTTTTAACTTGTCATTGGGGTAGACAAAGGATGGGAAGTACATCATATGGACGTGAAGAATGCATTTCTTCACAGAGATCTCTCTGAGGAGATCTATATGGAGTAGCCCCATCGATTTATGCAGTATTCATATTCGTTCTATGAACTAAAGAAGTCTCTTTATGGCCTCAAGAAGGCCCCAAGGGCATGGTCATCCAAGATGGAATCCTACCTAGTGTCAAAAAAATTTGTACATTGTATGTCAGACCCGAATGTTTACATGTTGAGGACGGATGCTTCACTTATACTCCTAGTTCTGTATGTTGATGGTTTGTTGATCAATAGTTGCTTGACTTCAATAATAGTTGCGGTCAATAGAATTCTTCATGATAAGATCTTGATGATGGACATGGGTAAGCTACACTTCTTCCTTGGACTCGATATCAGCCAAGATGCATCAGGAATCAAATTGTCTCAGGCCAAGTATGCACAAGATCTCCTTGAGATATTTCACATGACATAATACAGGTCTTCCCCGACTCCTTTCCTATCAGGAGTAGGAATTGAGGATGGTGGGGAAACTCCATTGGTGGAAAATGAACTGTATAGACATCTAGTGGGGAGATTGTTGTATCTCACACACTCTAGACCAGACCTCTCCTATGCAGTTGGAGTAGTCTTTAGGTTCATGTAGGAGCCACACAAGCTACATTTGAAGGATGCAAAGAATACGCTTCGATACGTACATGGAACTATCACCTTTTGGATTCACTATGAAACAAACTCTACATTTCACCTCATTGGGTTCATTGATTATGACTTGGTTGGTGATAGCATTGATCGCAAGTCCACATCTGGTTACTCCCTCATTTTTGGTTTCGGGCCTATCTATTGGTCGGGAAAGAGGCAGGTTATTATTTATCTATATTCAACCAAGGCATAGTATAGAAGGGTAGTTAAAATAACCATTCAAGATATGTGGCTAAAAAAAATTCTCATTGAGTTGAGAATTTAGTTTCACCAATCGATCGTCATCCTGTGCGACAACTGGAGCACTCTAGAGCTCTACATAGATCCAGTTCATAGGCAGTAGACAAAGGACAATGAGATCCAAATGCACTACATATGGGACTTAGTACACGATGGTATCATCAACATGCATTTTTGTTCTTCAGTATAACGTACTGCACAAACCTTCACCAAGACCTTCACAGCGAAGAAGTTTCATTCTATGTGCAGTCATATTGGAGTGAAGCACATAGTTGCCTAACAACTATGAGTTCTTCTTTTTACATACATTGTAATTTGAGGGGTGGGTGTTCCCTCTTTCCTCATTTATTTCAATGTGTCTTTTGTATTTGGTTACCTAACATGGCCTCATTGTTGGGACCCATTCTTTGTTTTCACCATAGTGATTTCCAAGGGACTGTTGGAGATACTTCACACACCTAGGAATTATTTTTTCGAAGGTTTTCCCTATGTTTACTAGTCATTATTCAGTCTCCTATAGTCTAGGGAGAATATTCCTCTAGGAGAATATTCTATTAAGTTCACACTTTAGTTTGATCAATTGAGTGGAGTGTAGATTCCACATTGGGATCATCACCATGCAACATTGGGATCATCGTCAGCTAATGGGAATTGTCCTTGGGATCATCACTCGACTAGCGCATTACTCATGATTCCCTGGTCTCCTCCTCACTTCACTTTGTTTCATTCAGTTAACTAAAGACTGAGAGACTAGTTAACTCAAACTAGGTGGCAATTAACTCTCGTAACTATATGAGAGACTAGACTAGGTGGAAATCTACTCCCGTAACTGTTGGTGTGTGTCCAGATCACTCTAGACCACCACTATGGTGCATTGGATTCTCCTCCAATGTGCATTAGTTTAGTTATATAGAGTATATCATGTGTAAATTATCATTGATTCATTTGGCTAATGAGAATTCTTCCATTCTTTCTCTCATGTTTATCTCTTCTCATATTTTCTCTACAAACTGTGTATGTCATTTGCTAGATAGATATTTTTTGTTCAAGTTCAACACATTTACAAGAAATACTCTTTTCTCTTCCAATTATATGTCACAAATATTTACATTATTTTCCATGGGCATATTTGTTATACATTTTAATGGATTATGCTATTTTATATGCTAACTTTCTATATAATTTATATATGCTTGTATAACTTGATTATTAGTGACAAGTTGCAAGCATCAAGGTTTGGTCGTGACCCCAATCGAGGTCTTCTTCAGACATCCAGATGAGCTAGGCTCTTAGAATTCTCTGGTTATCATTTATGTTTATCTGGCATACTTGAGTTTAGAGTTGATTTTTGGGTGTCGTTGTGTCTATTGTGGTTTACCCCTTTGCATAGAGATTTTCCTCGTAATATAATTGGTGACTCCACATGTGAAGATCTCCCTTTTGGGGATTGGGTGACTTTTCTCCTTCATTGATCTTTGTTTTTCTGCAGTTTTGAGATTATTGTTTCTTAAAAGCCTTTATTTTTCTTTACATTTAAGTTTCTTGGCCTAAACCTTGCCCTAGTAGTGTCTTTTTTGGCATATGTGGGTTTTCCCTTGACACCCATGTACATAAGCGAGCTGTCAGTTCTTAGTGCATGTACATACACCTCTATTCCTTGAACAATTGTGTACACTATTTTCTTAGCCTTCTTGGTTGAGTTTAGTATTTGTTGGGTGAGTTTTGCTATTTTTTGAGACTGCTTGGGTTCCTGTGTTGATTGTTGAGTGCCTACAGAGTGATAGGAAGCCGTGTTATTATTCAATATTTTAGGTGAACTCCTTTTGTGTCATTTTTCTCATTTCTTTATACTTTCATTCTGGTATGGGTAGTCTCTTCTTGGTGTACTGCTTGGATTGTCTCTTTTTGCTTGCAGTAGGGTCTTCCTAGAAGTTTGTAATCAATCATTTCACTTTCATTTCATTATATTGAAAATAGAAAAATATTTTTATTTTTTCATTGTATCTAGAGAATTTGAACTTTTGGTTGCATTAAATTAGTTTTGGCATGTTAGGAAAGATTGCACTTCATTGAAATTATAGAGATTGATTTTGAATAAAAAAATTTAGAAGCATACCATATCTTTGAAAATCAAGACTAGTCATTAGCATTGTTTTTATATTTTCTTCTTTTATGTTGAGTTGTCATAGCATGAGTTTCACGATCGCACCTCTTGATTAAGAAGAAGCCATTAAAATTAACGTTGAATAATTAAAATTGATTAGAAATGATTTTATTTTTCATGGTACACAAAAAAGTGTAGGACCTAGGGCCTTGGAATAGGATTTTGTGAGTAAACTTATCCAAGGCTATAAAACTCATCGTATGCGTATGACTAGGGAGTGGTGAAACCCATTATGTAATTGGTGTCCTCGAGAGCCTACTCTCACATTGAAGTTAAGAACGAGGTCGCACAAATTTGGTTGCAAATATATCCCTCTAATACCTTCCTAGCGCCATAGATATTTATTCGGTTCTATTCATATCTGGGGGTTTCACTAGGGCCTTTACCTCCTTTAGAGGTGATGCTTTCAATATTTCGGGCTTTTATACGATACCCATATGGTGGATCGGACTTGATACTGCTCTCCTGAGCATTTCTTATACCGTGGTGACTTTAGTTACCTAACCTAGGTAGCCACATAGGTTACCTACATGGGTTATTCTGCAGATACCGTGAGTCAAATAGGGATCAGACATCACAGAAACTTTTTGGAGGATTTTCTATTCAGAGGAATCTGACCGACTGCGCTATGAATCCTACAAGGGTCCTTATAATTGTTTCTATTACCTCCACCCTATTGTTCAAGAGTCTCATCCCCTCTTGCGAGAGGCATACCTTCTTTATTTCGGGAGGTCCCTTCACCCATTATATCATGTTTGTGTGCATTTGATTTTAGATTTATTTAGGAGTGTGCTATTTGATTATTAGTTGGACTTAGGATTTTATATTTCATCATGAGTTTTTAATCATCGTGGAGAAAGACCAGCTTCCCCGCCAGTCTCTTTGTCTCTTGAATCCACCACCATGATTAAATCCTTTATCGAAGTTCCCTCCTAAAAGGCATAGATTTAATAAGGGTGGTACATATATCTCCACTTCCCAGACTCACGATCGTCCTAACATGACTACTGAGTCAGATATGAAAATATCGAGAACCCCTTCGACTCCAACCTATGCTATAGTTAGTGGAGTCACTTTGACTCCTACATCATCGATGGTTTGGACTCTAAAAAATCCTTTACTTAATACTTACCAACCCGTGGTCTCTTCTCAGCGCACAAGAAAAAATACTTTTGTGTTTTGAGGTGGTTAACCGGATCATATCACTTAGTCAATGACTTGGGCCTCTAATCCTTTCTATTTTGGTATTCCAAACATGATTTTTAACTTATCAAACTTAGCCTCGATGACTTATGTGAATCCTAGTTTTGGGTCTCAGGGAATGATGCCTCCTTATGTTCATTTCTCGTTTGGTGGGTTTCATATCCCTCAAGAAAATACTATGATAGGATGTGTTAGCACTAGAAGTTTATCTTGGATTGCTCAAGTGCAAGTCTAGCACATCTTGAAAATAAAATGACTTGATTGGATAAGTTGGGTTTTAGGAAACTTTGAGAGTGGTAAAATTAATCAAGAAGGCAATGAAGCCATTGGGCATGGGGTCCATGAAATACAACAATCTTGACTTAAAATCCTATGGGAAGAAAATCAGGTCGAATAAGGTCCTATATAAGTTCTGAGATCAAATAAGTGTGAATGAAGAAATCAAGAAAAACAGAAAGTGTAGCTAAGGCTGAAAAACAACCTGTCGTTACATGAAGAATTTGTAATAGTTAGAAAACCTTTCAAAACATCACAGAATGAAAAATATGTGTATGTGGTAGCTTTTGTAATAATCTTTATCACAACATCCTCAACACAAACATTGTTCATATAATCCTTATATAAACAAAAACACATCTAATAAAAGAATATCGAAGAAGTATGATAACCCATAAAGAATAAACTATCTGATCAAAAGTATTACTCATCAGCTAAATTCTTTSGCATAAAAAAACTAAGACAAGTCTTTGAGAAAAACATCAAACTTTCGTGTCCCTGCTACTCATTATCATTTCTKGAAAACCTTACAACAGACCTCTCGAGTCTTTCGTCTCTGCTTCTAAAACTGCAGTCTCAAAAGACTAACCCCTCTGTGTATTCTTTTACATGTTCATATATAGAGAAATGCCATCAATCCTAAAGACTCGAGTCATAACTTTCTTTCTAGAAAAGAAAGATATTACAACAACTTGACACTTGTAAAAAATGAAAAACTACTTCCTAAGAACAAGTCTTTAACACAAGGACACATGTAAACTACGATCTGTATTCCTGGAAACTAGTTCAACATAAAATAAATGCAAGTGAGAAGATGTTGGCTTCTCAAATATGCTTGAATATCTACTGACTGAAAAGATGGAGAACTCTGCCACCTGTTGCCTAGTTTGTAGGGAAAATTATGCCCTCATATGCCACCTGTAGATGTCGTAACACTGTCTCCTGTAAATGCCCTCTTGCTTAACTTGCATCCTTGAACTTGAGTGTTTTTCCTCTTTTCGTAGCGCATCTCCTCATTCTGTAGCGCATCTCCTCATTCCGTAGCGCATCATTATTGAGTAGGCAATTGTCTGTATTTTTGTTTTGCCTATCATACCTGTTACTCAACTATCTAGGAAATAAACACTTCGACAGCTCATTGGATTGCTTTAGCAATTGATATGTGTTATCGATTCCCACCTTAAAACCATCAATTTTTGAATCAATGGTTAAAACAAACCCATTCTTTTTTATCTGTGACGCACATGAAGCCAGAACCAATCCTTTTCACTACGCCTTGAAACATCTTTGCTGAAGGACCTTAAAAGTGAAATTTCAACGACTGTGCCAAGGCATTAATTATTTTTTTCCTGTTTCATATACATGTCGACGATATGCTATCAACATACTGGAAGCTTGAAATCTGTCTCTCCTTGCCGCACAGGGTATCTGGGCGTTTTTTTTTTATTTGAAATTCCCTTCACCATTTCACCATCGAATGTACCTTAACCAAAATTGTTCCTTAGCTGTAGCGGGCTTCCACAAGTCTCAAATCTTTGCAGGTCCTTGTTGACTTCCATCTCATGGCTCATAATTTGAAGACAGTTCAGAATTCCTCTTAGAGAACTACAAAGTCAATCATCTCTCCTTGCGACATCTTGACAAGATTCATTTGCAATTTTTTAAGAAACTGGTTTTGCAGAAATATTTTCTTCAAATCAAATTTTATCATGCAGAGCCTTGGTAATCCTCAAGTGTAGTTTGAAATCCCTTTACCAGGTTTGTACCAGAAATCTCACAATGCCACATATTCCAAATTTGTAGTTTTTTAACCTCGTCTTCCATCGAGCTTATTACTTCTCCACCTATATCGCAGTATTTGAGAAGATGAGGCATACTCTGGAAAACCCTGCATTGTGCTAAACTCATGCAAACCACCAAAGGATTTTAACTCAGAATGATTAACACTGTTGTTAGGCCATCCTGTTGCAGTCCTTCCCTCTGTTTCTATTGGTCTGCGACTTCCACACTTCCCATCTGTATATTCCTATAAACGAAAAATAAACCAAAATGGGAATGGCGCACCATATTTTGTTCCAGTTCCTTCGAGACCTGCGCATTTTCGTTTTGAATGCATGGCGTATTAAAAATAATTTCATGGTCAGTAGGCTCCTTCGATGGTCCCTTTCCTAGAAGTGTGATCACCAAACTTAGTTTCATTTGCATGTATATCGATTTAAACTTGAGCTGCATTTGACTGTCGATGTTTTATAGCAACCTCAACACCCGACACCTTCAATCTATTAAAGAAAACTGCCATTCGTCTACCATGACGCGAACTGTCTTCAAGCGTCCATATGTTATGTGAGAAATCCTTCCAAACACTAATTTCTTGACGCATTAACAATCATTGAGCATTTCCTTGGCAGCTGGAAATAAAAACTCTGACAGTCGATAGACTTTAGTTCTTTCTTGCTTTATTTCATGAGATTTCTCCTACATTCACGAAGAAGCACTTTTCTTTAGTATTTAAAACTGTTGATGGTTACATCATGTTTCGACGTGAGCCAATGGCTACCCTTGCAGGCTTGGCCATGGGCTTGTAACATGCATTGATTTATGTGTCAGTTTGTGGTGCTCGACATGTGGAGGTTGAACTCCTATGTGACCTTGACCTGGCTCTTGATTGTATGCCAATATAAAAGATAGGCTGAGGGCCAATATTTTAATAAAACAACTTATAAACTATTTTAACAATCCAATAACTACTAAGCCAAATAATAATAATTTTTTGTTGTATGTTGGTTTTGACTTAATATTGTAGCTAACCCGTGATGTTATGTGGCAGGTAAGTTGTGCAGCTTGAAGATGTGGAGATAAGCCCTCAGCCACAATAGAGAAAATGCACTTTAGCATAATTGGACTTACACTATGACAGTCGTTGTGTCATCTATTTTCTGTGTTTTATGCTTTCCTCATGAAGGGAAGATAGTGACGATCAAGCATTTTTCCATGGTGCATCCTAGTCCTTCTCCATCTGCGAGACCCTCGGTCCCCATTATTGATAATTCTTAGCAGGAAACTGTGAACGTGAGTGTCGGTATGTACTTCCCCTTGATGGGAACATTCAATTTCTCGACACCAATCGCGCACTTCAATGCCATATTCGATGAGTCTTCATCACTACTATGACCCGTTCCTTTCCATATGTCATATCTTAATGACACATGGACCCTTCCTTATCTGGATGTGTCATATGGTGGTCATTCACACACCGGGATGGAAATTCCATTGTCCACAGTAGAGATTGTGTATCAATCTATACTAGAAGCTATTGCAGATCCAAATCCTCCCTCTTTGCGGACGGATGAGGTGGATCATGTCTTAGAGCCCATATGGGTTTTCCAATCATATTGTTTTACATGACTTCCTCGGCAATACTTTACCGTCATATGAATCCATCATAAAGACCATGTTTGGTTCGGATAGGCCTTGGGATGACCTTCATCATAGATCTTATTTTGTCTTAGGGCTTGAATGGATTGAACAAGATGAGTGTAGGTCCACCTTGATTGAGATGGTTGATCATGTCGTGGTTCCAATACATACACATGTTGTATATGTCTAAGGAAACATGGTGAATATTTCTCCCACTGTCATGATCAAAATCTCTCGAACCCCTAGTAAATTTTAAAATGTATATATCGGTGCAGATTGTTTGCCTGAAGAAATCCATAACTACATCGATCTCTTCAAATAGTTCCGAGATGTATTTTCTTGTTGATGTGAATATATGCCAAGGATGTACCCCAGTATTGTCGAACATGAAATTAAAACTTATTTGAATGCCAAACTTGTTCAACAAATAATTAAAGATGTAAATACTAAGAAAGCCCTTGTTATTAAGTAAAAAATGGAGATTTTTTTCAATGTTGGCTTCATCTACCTGGTTCCCTTGACTGAATGGATGTCCAACAATGTTCCCATTGATAAGAAGCAAGGAACCGTCCGCGTATGTACGGATTTTAGGGACCTTAACAACTCATGTTCTAAATATAATTTCCCCACTCCTTTCATTGATCATATTATCGATGAGTGTATAGGAAGCAAAGACTTTTCTTTTATGGAAGGATTTTTAGGTTATAATCAAATTCAAATTAAACCCAAGGATCAACACAATACAATGTTTATTTGTCCTTGTGGTACCTTTGCATAGTGTAAAATGACATTTGGTCTTAAAAATTCCAGAGCAACCTTCCAACGATCCATGAATTTTGTGTTTCATTGTCTTAAGAACATTTTCGAAGCCTATTTAGATGATCTCAATGCTCACTCTCAGAACAAGGTTGATCATTTGACTCACCTTGGACTTGTATTTGAGATATGTCACTATTACCACATTCAATTGAAACCTAAAAAATGCATCGTTTACATTAGGTATAAACACATTTTTTGTTTCATGGTCCATGAGCATGGGATCATGGTGGACCCTATGAAGGTTGAGGAAATACTTTGATTGCCTCCCCCATGTAATATTCAACAACTTCAGAGTTTACAGGGGAAGGCTAACTTCCTCCATCATTTCATAGAAAAATGTGCCAGTATAACTAAGGGTTTTATGCATCTTTTGAAGAAGGATACTCCATTCATATGGGATGAGAGATCCTAAGATTCCTTTGATGCTCTTAATAAATCCATGGTATCGACATATTTGTTGAAGTCCTTGAACTATAGTAGATATTTCTTGCTTTATGTTGTTGCGTCTGATGGGATGATTGGTATGGTTCTAGTTCGGGAAGATGAATAGTTCCACTAGAAAATTATCTATTACCTTAGCCAAAATCTAATTGGTCATGAACTTAAGTATTCTCATGTGGAAAAGCTAGCCTTAACAATTGTGCATGCGGTCCAACAATTACGTCATTATATATTACTCTGCAAGAATATCGTAGTTGCGGATGTCAATGCATTTCAATATGTCCTTACACGGTGTATCATAGGTTGGAAGTACAATAAATGGATTGTGATTCTACAGGAATTTTATCTTGATTTTTCTTTTGCAAAATCCAAGAAGTCGCTATTTCTTGCAGAACTAATGTCATACTTCCCTAGGAAGGATGAGGATACTTTTCATGATGATTCATTTGTGGATGAACACATCTTCCTTATCTCATCTTTGGACCCCTAGTACAAAGATTTTTTATTCTACCTTCAAACCTTGAATCTTCCCCAACATCTTTCGAGGGACGACCGACAACGTATATGCCATTCAGACAAAAACTACCTCATTATCAGTGATAAGCTATATCATCAAGGGGTGGATAATATTTTCCATCGCTTTTTAAATCATGAAGAGGTTGAAGTTTCTCTTAGTGACTTCCACATTGGGGCATTTGGTGGTCACTTATCCAAGCTTGCGACAACCCAAAATATATTTTGAGCTAGTTATTTTTGGCCATCAATTTTTAAAGGTTGCATTGAAGCGGTCAAGAAGTTTCACCCTTTCCAGGTGTTCACTCATAAGATGTTCTCACACCCTACTCCTTTTCACCTAGTCATTAGAATTGGTCCCTTCACTAAGTGGAGGGTGTATTTCATGGATTGCAACCCATCTTTGGATGGGGGGCATCATCACATTATTGTGGTTGTGGATTATCTTAGTAAATGGGATGAGGAAATTCCTACCATTAAATCCAATGGTGAGACTGAAACATTTTTTGTATTCAATCAGATTATAGCTCAGTTCAAAATATCCAAGGAGATTATCACTGATCATGGAAAAGAATTCCAAAATGAAATCATGGTAGAGTTAGAATCCAGACTCGGTTTTAAACACAACCATTCATCACCATACTATCCCCAGGAAAATGGACATGTAGAGGCCATGAATAAATCTCTCAAGACAATTTTTCAAAAGACTTTCGGGAAGAGTAAATCTAACTACCATGTTATGCTTTACCCTTTACTATGGGTGTACCAAACCATGGTAAATACTTCCAATGATTTCTCACCATTTCAATTAGTTCACGGGGTGGAGTTGATCCTTCATATTGACTATGAAATCCATTCTCTCAAGTTGGAAATAGAACTCCTCTCTGACACGACCGATCTCGAAGAACACCTTGTACACCTAGAGAAACTCGATGAGTAGTGTCGAGATGCCACTGTGGCCATTGAGGCGAATAAACAATGTGTTAAGGTCCAATATGATAAGTATGTATTTCCTTGGTTGTACACTAAGCGTGACTTGGTCCTTCTATATGATCAAGATAAATAACCGTTGGGGGAAGGAACGTTTAATCCCATGTGGTTCGGTCCTTACATTGTGAGACATGTCCTTGAAAAATAAGCCTATGAATTAGAATATTATGAAGGGAATGTGTTGGATGAGCCCAGAAATGGGCTTTATCTTAAACGATATTATGCTTGATCATTCAATATCAAGAATTTCCTTTGTATACTAATGTATGTTAGTGTATATATTTCACTTTTTATTCTTTTGTGTCATCAGTTTCCTTATTGAGTTTTCCCTTGGCTGGAAGATGTCAAAAAAATCGTCGGTGTTCTTAGGATTCACAGATGGTCCCAGTCATCATACTCAAAACATAGCTTCCACTTATTGGGTTATCTATTCACCCGAGGGATAACTGGTTTCTTCAGGTAGCGTTTGTCTAGGGCCATCAACGAACAATGTGGTTGAGTATAGCAGCATTATAGAGCTATTGCATGATGTCGTTTCACATGGAATTCAATATTTAGAAGTTATCCTAGATTCCCAATTAGTTGTATGTCAATTGAATGACAGTTACCAAGTCAAATATCCTACACTACTCCAACATTTCCTTTGGGTATGACTTTTAAAAAAAAAAAATGATTTTATTATTTACAATCATGTACCTAGAAGTTTTAATCATGTATCCAATGCATATGCTAATTAAATTTTAGAGTGGAATTTAATGTTCAACAACATAGGTATTCTAATAGAGGACTAACATCTTCAATAACCACTCACATAACCAGATCAAAGATCAACACAACAATGTTTTCACGTGGTAAAATCCCTACGAGGAAACATCCACGGCCCCAGCCAACGCCGCTAGTTGGAGTATTTTATTAATGCAAAAGAAAAAGATTACAGAGAGATATTACAAGAGAGTTTCTCACAATCGATCATAGAAAAGTGACCCTCAATGCTCATTAAATAGAGATCGTGGACCAATTGGGTGTCAATCCATGGATCAATGGTCGTTAAGATCGAGGAGAGTATGAATCGTCGGATCCCTCTATGTCGAGAACATATCATGACCGTTGGATTTACTAACTACAAATGCATACTAATGCATAATGAAGAAACACACTAAGAAACACACTTTTACCTAACGACACATTAGACCAAGTAGATATTAACTAAATCCTAAGTGTCTAAATACCCTAACATCCCCCGTTAAGAATAACTTGGGATAGGATTGAAGGATTTACAATGGTGACACAATAGGAGAAGGAAGGAGGCATTAGAGCCTAATTGTTGGAAGTATAGATGCCCTTACACCAAAACCCATAGCTGATTGGTAAAATAACCACCGCCATATTACAAGGATCCACGAGAGATGATTAGTCCCTTATCACGATACACCAGGGAGTGCTGACTACTTGCAATTTCTTGCAACAATCTCCCCCTCAGCATGAGCCGTGTGTGTATCGAACTTGTGACCTCTAGCTCTAATACCAACAAGCCTGTTGTTTCTTATAGGACCAAGTGATAGGTCCTGAACCAAGGCTGAAAACATAACCTACAATAGACATCTGATCATCAGGGTCACTGGCCCAATCTTAATCAATGAAACCAACCAAAAAAGGAGTCTCCCCTGAACTGTGATGTATCTTGAACTGAACTATACCACAGACATAGAAAAGTATCATTTTAGTTGCTTTCCAATGGATTTCATGGGGTGTTTGCATATACCAGGAAACAAGGCCAACAACAAAGGAAAGATCAGTACATGTATGATTCAAGTATAAGAGGCTACCAACTAACTTATGGTACAGGGTGGCATCAACTTTCAGATAAGTACAGGTGGCAGTAAGCTTGACTCTAGACTAGAAGGGAGAAGGGGTTGGTTTACAATTGTCCATGTGAAAGCGACAAAGAAGGTAACAATCATACTTAGACTGGGAAAGAAACATTCATGCATTTCTTTGAAAAACTTGGAGGCCAAGGAAATAGTGCAAAAAGCCTAAGTCTGTCAGTTCAAATTTCTTTTTAAGGTTGGTTTTCACATGGTTTAAAATTTTTGAGTCACTACTAGTAAGGATAAGGTCATCAACAAAAATGACAAATATTATGAGATGGATTCCTACTTTATTGTTATAGACATTAGGATCATAATGGCATCTAGATAATCCAGTGGCAATAACAAAGTTGTCCATTTTGGCATGCCAAGCTTGGGGAGATTTGTTGAGACCATAAAGAGATTTCTTAAGGTGACAAACAAAGCTAGATTCATTCTGGACATAGCCAGGAGGTTGTTCCATGTAGATTCCTTCTTGCAAATATTCATGAAAGAAGGCGGATTTAACATCCATCTGATGGACCTCCCATTTATGTGAGGCAGCAAGGGAAAGAACAATTCGGATGGAATTCATTTTGGCTATAGGGGAAAAGGTTTCATTATAGTCAATTCTTTCAACTTGGGAAAATCCTTTGGCAACTAACTGAGCATTGTGTCTTTCAACACTTCCATCT
>ML792237.1:172941-192548 GCA_009831015.1 Picea engelmannii | reverse complement strand
GTCAACTTCAATCCTCAATGTTTTCCCATAGAGGTTGAATGCATCGGTCTCTATATCCCAATAGTTTATTAATGTATGGAGCAACCTCACTTGGGCCCTCATCTCTTTTATGTCCCAAAACTTATAGATCCCACATCTGTGCAAATCCTGTTGGGACCTCACATCTCTTTATACTATAGCATCAACCTCTTCATGCTCCCTTTCCCTCCATTCAATCATCATCATGCAAAGAAAACACCAAATTTTGAGTGAATTTCTTTAAAAAACTTGCTCACACAGTTGTATGTGGGCTACGCTTTTGACAATCACGTATAGGGCATCATATACATGGGCAGGATTTACCTTTCCTATGTACATGAGGTCGTGTATGTGACTTGATGAATTTCATCTTACGTACACCCTAGTTTCTAATTTACGTCCTATTATACTAAAATATTGGATACTAAAACTAGAAATTAAACCATTTAAATGAAAGAGGATAGCATGGGCACTTACTTGGTCCAAATGGTTTGCAATTTCGTCGATATTAGCTACCGTAATCTTCAATGGAATATCGTGGGTAAAATGGCCTCAAATGCACTATGTAGGTGAAAAAACTCAAATGATATGGTAAATGTCATGTTTTTAACTATTTGTGAAAAAAAATCATCCACATTCTATAGTTTTTTACCCTGTCTTTCATATTTTTGAAACCAATTGAAGTAATTGACTAGTGGAAGAATTGGTTTTAAGTGGTTTTTTCCAGCATTTCGTTGGTTTCTGATACTCTTTATCACGTTTGATCCTTTGACATGTATTTATCATCACTGACATATAGGGTCGGTTTTCACTCGACTTTGCATTTTTTCATTATATTATGAAGATGATTCATATTCGCGAGGTATGAACCCATTTGGCAGTGACAAAGAACCTTATTTCTGCTACCAGATGTTTCATTATTAAGTGGTAGAGACTTACCAAACATGGATACCCTAGTTAGAACACTTTTTTCATTTGGCACCCATGCATAAATTACTCCATAGGTATGGGAGTATCTTATAGTCCCGATATTATGTTGCATTTGAACCTCATTGACCTTACTAAATCTAATTCTTACCACTACTTATGGGACTCTTGCCGAGTCTGGGTTAAGGTATTTTCTGACTCCTGAAAAAGTGAGATTGTCGAGTGAACTTGTCTTTTTGGTAGTCATTAAATGGATTTCAAAGGACGTCTATTTTGGTATAAGTTTGAACACTTTACGAACCAAATAAACTACTTACTAAAAAGGAATACTCTAGTCACCATTGGCTAGAATAGTTCTCTTGGGGATTATTTTCTACTTTTTCAGACCTAGGGGACTAAATCTACGAAAAAATACATTTTTGAGTTAAGTTGTAATTGCATCTCAGTATCCTTATTGCATTTTTGAGCCTACTGATGGCTCCTGATTTCTCGTTATAAGCCCCTTTTTCCCCAATAATTATCATCATTAGCCAAGAAATGCCTTCTATATATCCTTTTCAACTTGATATCCCTTTACCCGTAGAGGAAACATCCCCCCGAGTGTCCATGCCGCGCATGAACTTCCCTTCATTGAGCATTGGTATGTTCCACTGCTTGGAACTATTTTCTTACTCGTGACACTTGTTTCCTCTCCTATATCATATAATGTATTTATCTATGCAAAAGTAAACAAATAAGAACATGAAATGAATATTATCTCCTATCGGAAACAGTCATGTGGTCTTTGAATGGAGCACAAATTCTTGAGCCCATTTCATCCAAGGTTTGGGTTTAGAATGACCTTAAGAATCTAACCTTGTTTCTTAGAGTATACTCCTCTAATTGGTACCTCTTCCAGTCCCTATGGAGAGTTTGTTGATTCCTACTGCATCAAATTTTTTTGTCAATGATCTATCTTAAGTCTATGTTGCCTGAGTTATTCATCTATCTCAAGCTCTTGTTCAAAGGAAGTCTAAGCCTTTATCAACCATTCCTCATAACTCCTTGAATTTGAATGTCGACCATCCCCTTACAAGTAAACATCAGAATCACATGAAGTTGTTTACCTACCTCGCACCCTGGGCCTACTTTCATCATTGGTAGGTGACCTTGAACCCAACAGATGACATATTTCCATTGGCCATTGACTAGGGGGTTTCCCTTGTGTTCGACGACAAGAAATATATTCACACATAGATATTCATGGAGTTTCTTTGATTCCATTAGACCCTATTAGTGGTTTCCTCTCCTTTGTCAGAAGTTTTCATTATTGTTTGCTAGTCAAAGGGTCTCTTTCATGTAGTACTTTCATTTGGTGCACACAAGAGATGCACATGATCATTGGTTCATGAACATCCTATTCATCTGAGATCTTCCTAATCATCAAGATATTGCTTTGCACCATACATTGGATGATGAGAGATTCCTTAATTGTCTCTTTTGAGTGGGACTCTTTCCATGGAATTTAGCTCATCTATTATGGAATTGAGATCTAGAGTTATATGAGTACCTAGAGGCTTGCAGTCATCAGTGGTAGGTTCTCCCACCACCGACAGTTGGGAATACATTAATGTCTCCTGATCGATGGATGCTTCAATTGTTCAAACTTGACAGCCTTATTGAAACTTGTGGAATGTACTTGGTGCCTTGACACCATATTTCATTATTGGTGGGTTGTCTCGCATTTGTTAATTGTATACCTAAATGACCGGTAATCAAACAAAGTCTCATTTTGTTCGACTTCAACCCATTTATTCACATGATGTAGACTTGCACCTTCGAAGGATAGTGTCAAATACCTCCAGTTCATAGTATCGGATATCATATCTATTGTTGTCTTTCATTGAACCAATATCTATATGACTTGAGTGATCATGGAAGATCATATTGTACTGCATTGTATACAGATACCTTAAGTTGATTTTGATACTGGAATCCACTATTTCTTGTTCGTGATTATGACAACCTATGGCAAGTGTCCACTTTATATTTCCTATTCATGGCCATGAACAACTATTTGATATATATCCACATGGACCTGCAGTGTAATTCAATTTGATAGCCGTGTGTACAGAGTCAATATGAATTGTAATATTCTCATGAGTAACTAGTTTTTCCAGTTGGGTCCTCATTACTCCACTTCTAGGAGTTAGAATGTGTTTTGGCCATCGCATTTGCTTCTATGAACTCACACATTAGGAGACATATGTTATAGAAATTTTTTCGACACTCCATTCATCTTGCTTTGATGTCCTTCCATTTCCCTCTGCATACTCAAATTTCCCCATTTTTCACTCCAGCACTAAAAATACAAATTTTTATCCATACATGCAGGCCACAGTTAGACATCTCATGTATACGCAGATTGCTACATTACAACCCATTTACATAAGGTTTTGTTCTCAAAAATTTAAAAATATATCAGGTTCCCACTCTATGCCACGATATCCATGATCCTTGACCTTCAATATACTAAAAACGCTCTAACTCGACCTTCCAATTCCATTTTGAGGTTATAATTTGAACCATATATAACCCTTAAACACACATCATTGAGAGAAAAGACAATCTAGAGAAATTTCACTTCATATTGAGTCTACATCCCTTTGTCCTTGAAAGTATTAAATCTTTTTGTTCATCCCCCAAGCTCTTCCTATCTTGATATGGAGAATCTCATTGACTCCTACTACCTGTGATCTTGCCTTTGTGCAGGATTGAAGTGGTGAAGGCCCAGCTGAAGAGACTTGGTTTCTCGATTCTGGTATGCGTCGTTACAGAATTTTGTCACCCATGTACTTTTTTTTATTAGATTAATAGAAATACTCTTTTCTCATCCAATTATATGTCGCAAATATTTACATTATTTTCCATTGGCATATTTGTTATACATTTTAATGGATTATGCTAGTTTATATGTTAAATTTATATATAATTTCTATATTCTTGTATATATTGATTGTCAAGGATATGTTGTAAGCATCAAGCTTCGGTCATGAGCTCAGCCGAGGTCTTCTTCAAATGTTTGGATGAGGTAGGATCTTAACCTTCTCTTGTTAGCATTTCTATTTATATAGCATACTTGATTTTAGAGTTGATTTCTGGGTGTCGTTCCGTATTTTTTGGTTTACCCCTTGCCATAGATATTTTCCTTGTAACAAAACCCACTCCTCATAATCTCAACAACAACCACTAACTACAATACTACTCTAAGAAAAATACCATGTCCATGGCTTCCCATAGCCAATAATTGTGCCCTCAATTTGGCCACAACTTTTTATATCCTCTCCTTCTCCTCACCAATAAAAAAAAAATGGATCCCTACTCTCAATTTGGCCACAAATTCACATATCCTCTCCTTTTCCTTGTCAGTTAAAACATGGCTCCTTTAGTTCACATGATATCGGTAGAAAAATTGTAAATTTCAATTCAATACCCTTAGGCTATTTCTCTACTCTCTACATCCAATGCCATAGTGTATTTAGGGCTACTATTTTCTTAAAAATACAATAAATAGGAAATCAATATTTGGAAGGAGGAGAAGTGTAAGAAAATAAGTAATTACTAGGACCCATAGAAATAAAGGACATAGATGGTTGGACATGGATGAGATTCATGTTATACAATTTTTTTCACTCCATATCCATAGGTTTGTAGATGTTATACACATAACAAGGTGGATTACGCAACTTCATTCCTTCTTCCAAAATGAAAATTCCAATATCTCCTCATACTCCTTATAGGGGGGAACCACTAGATGAAATATTACTCTAGTAATTTCTTAATAATAAAAATATATTGTTCTCAACATACAGAAGAACATATCACTAAATGTTCTACTTTTACATATACCAACCCTTTAGTCAACAAATAATGTATTGCATATTATTTTGGTTGTGTTTCCATCGATAGTAATTCAAATCAAAGAATATGAAAATAAGGAACTATTGTGAAGGGTAACTAGATGATTAATACCCTACTCAAAGGAGGAATAACAACCTAAAACAAAATCTCTCCCATCAATGAAGTTATAATAAATTAACTTTTTATTTGGATTAGGAAGCCAGAAACATGGTTAATAGTATAAGACTTCCAATTTATTTTCCTTGTGATGTTCCATGGAATTACAAACAACCCTTTTGATGAAAGATATTGAATTAGGAATTAATTTTGAAATATACCAAATCCAGTTGATCTAGATATCTATTGTTGAACTAGTGTTTTGTCTCTTGAATATGATACTCTCGGGGTTTCTGTATGTGTTTGAGTTAATTGTTTAAGATGCTTGGTTATTTTTGCATGTGAGTGTCATGAAAATAATGTTTAAGAAATATATACGATGCATGTTAAATAAGGAGCAAACACTGTCTCAATAATATGTATTATGAGGAAAACCTAGGAAATACAATGATATGTTGGAAGAAAAGAAAATAATAATCAACTAGATCTCATTGATCATCACTAGAATACAAAGAAACTAATACAAAATACCCTTGATCAGAAGATGAACGTAGATCTGTGCATGCATGGATAGATCGACAAAATGCAGTTCTGGAAACTCATGGCAATTGCTGAAAATGTTGGAAAACTCTCCCTGGTGGCTATAATCGATAGAACAGACTGGAAATTGTCCCAAAATGAGCACTGTGGCCTCTAGGTTTCTCACGGTAATTGTCGAACTGGAGATCTGACCTTTGAATATCTCGATGACATCCCCTGTGATGTGATGCACCTCCTAGGCTTTGTGAGTGTGCCCTAGTGATTCCACTATCGAAATCCAATGTTATAAGTCCCGAAATGTACGGCCTGGCCTCTTTGTACTTGTTCGAAAGGGTTTCCTCTAATCTGATATGGAACACCCCATGGAACCCAAAACGTCCCTCATCAAGAGCTACACACTTCATGGTTGTATGATGTTCCCTAGTAGATTCCACCATAAGAATATGATGATTGGTGGCTCAAAATAAGTTCCCTAGATAATCCTCAACTGGGCCAGAAGGAATCTACAAGATAAACTATGGTATCGTGCAACTACACAAACTTGTCTCTAACCCTTGCACCCTCACTGGATGAGTTGTGTAATAAGTGCAATAGATCTAGATACTCCATAAATGGTGTTGTGAAATGTTTGGATGGTATCTCTGATAGGTTAGGGTGTGTCTTCCGACACCAAAACCAAGCTAGGTTGTGGTTTCCTCCATAAATCCACAAAACAACAAAGAGGTTGATTTCCTCCTCCGGATCTCTCTCAAAATCAAATCATAACATAATGTGGAACTAGGTCGAATTCCCCCTTCAATACCCTTCCTGATCTAATTCTCCATTAACATCACTTAAGCTAGGTTATTTTCCTCCTAAAGTGAGTGATTAATTAATTAAGTCTCACCCTCAACACCGTTTTCTTCTATTTCTCCATTGACTTTAGCTTAAGTGACTTTTCCTATGCTTTTTGGCTTAATTCATTGCTTAGCCACTAATTCACCCTTATTTCTCCTCGTGTTCTTTGTTTGTCCCTGACTATAGTATACAAGAATAGATATACTACTAATCCACTCCCTGTTGGCCTACTCTTTGGAACGATACATCACAGTCCTCCCTTCCCAAAATTGCTTGTCCTCAAGAAACATCAATCCTGGGTGTTGCAATATATGCTCTCCTTCCCATGTGGTGTTCTCAACTGGAAKTCCCCTCCATATCACCAAGCAATATTTGATGACWCTTTTCCTCAATATACRCTCTSTTTGCTTGAACACCTCCTCTGGAACTAGCTCCAACTAACCSTCGTCATCCAAGGGTGCGAACTCCTATGAAATTCTAACCTATTGTCCCACTRYAATTTTAAGGAAAGAAACCCCGCGGGGTCTCGGACTTGTTTTGTTAACAATTCATGCACTCTGGGATGTGTTTCAATACATCATCCTTKATACCCTTCCATGATAATCTCTCCCTGATCTACCTGTAATTTTTGAAGTACCCCTAGTGCCCAGTTGCAGGMAAATCATGACACACCTTCAGAATATTCCCTTTTAAGGTAGATTCTAGAACTAAGTAGGTCCGATCCTTGTATAAAATCACATCGTATAAAACCTGGTATCTATCATAAATAACCTTTCCATCCAATACCTCGAAAGAATATTKTTTTTTGAGTACTCCACCAACAAATGTGCTTTTGAGTCTGTGAAAATATCCATCATCGAACACCCTGTTGGCCTCCTGGACAAGGCAGCTGCTACGTCGTTCCTCTTTCCCTTAACATACTCAATGTCAAATTCAAATGCTTGGATATTAGAGACCCACTTATTTTGTCTCTCATTGAGGTATTTATGATCCAGGAAATACTTGTGACTATTGTGATCAATCTTCACTACAAATATCCTACCCACCAGATACTACCTGAATTTGGTTAAGGCGTGTATTATTGACAACATTTCCTTGTCATAAATAGAGTAGATTCTCTCTGACTCATTGATATTCCTTCTCTAGAACACAATGGGTTGGCCTCTAAAACAAACGACCAAGAGAAATATGGAAGGGATAGAATAGGGCATGCGCTCATAACCTCCATTTTCACAAATGTATGTTATGAATCCTCTGTCCAATGAAAAGAACCCTTCTTGGTCAGATATTTGAGCAGTGCTCTCAACTGTGAAAATCATCTGAAAAACCTCCAGTAGTAACTGCATAACCCAAAGAATCCCTTCATCTATGTGAGGTTCTTGAGTGTTGGCCAATCCATATTGGACCTAATATTCTCCTGATGAACCTGCAATCCCTGCTCACTGATGATACTCCCCAAGTATAGTAGTTCTCTCATCTGAAACTCACATTTGGACTCCTTGGTATATAATGAATGTTCCTACATAATGCCCAAGAACTCCTCCAAATGTGCCAGATGTTCATCCCACATTGTGTTTTAAATCAATATGTTATCGAAGAATACCAAAAGGTACTTCCTCAACTTCCCTATGATGATGTGGTTCATGAAAGACTGGAAAGTTGTAGGTGCGTTGGTCAATCCAAACGACATGACCAAGAACTATAAATGTTTAAAATGGCAAATGATTGTTTTCTTCTCTATGTCCTACTTCCTGATGTTGATATGATGATATCCTGACTGCAGATCAATATTGGTGAAGAAAATTTCCCCATGTAACTCGTCCATCAACCCATCTATGCGTGGAATGGGGTACCTGTTCTTGATTGTTTTCTTGTTGAGAGATTTTTAATCAATGCACATGCTCAATCTTCCATCCTTATTTAGTACCATTACAACTGAAGAAGAAAATGGACTCATGTTAGGAATGATGTGCCCCATCGCAAGAAACTCTTTGATTTCTTTCTCAATGTCAACCTTGAATCTCTTGGGGTAACTATAGGGAACAATGATCATTGGTGTAGTCCCTAGCTCCAACTCAATCGTATGTTCGAATTACCTATCTGGTGGTCTCCCTGGTGGTATCGGCCGAAACACTAGATCATACTAGCTCAGAAGCTTCCTGATCTGTGGATGATAATTCTCTATGCCCTCTAAATCCTTCTGGGTGTTGATCAAACACTTTTCTACATAAGATACATCACCATGATGAAATATCTGCTCCTTTCTCTTTGTTGACATCTCTCAAGGTGCCCCTGTAGACATACCTCTCATCACCACTCTCAATCCACTAGCATCTTTGAAGATGATGGTCAACATCTAATAGTTGAACCCAATCTCCCCCAATGAATATAGCCATTGTACCCCCAACACTCCATCTGTATCTGATAATATAACTAAATAAAATGTATATGTAAGGGTTCATTTTCCTAGCTTGACCTCTAGTTCTAGGACCATGTCCAAACATGACATCCTGTATCGATATACCAATGCCATGTGGAATCCCTCAAACTCCTTAGTGTGTAACCCCCTCCTGGATACTAAGGACACATTTATGAAATTATGGGTGGACCCACCATCAACTAGAGTTGTCATGCATTGTATCTATACAAGGCCCTTCATCCTGAGAGTGTTGTACCTAGGTACTCCAGAAAGGGTCACTATGGTTCTCCCTTTCACCTCTCTACGAGGTTTTGTCTTCTCCTTGGATTGTTCCTCTGTCGGTATCCGAGGTTTCTTCGACTGTCACTTTGTCTCATATGTGGTCTCATCCTCTAGATCAGTCTCTCTGTGTGCCCCAATCTCCTCATCCTCCTCCTCACTTCCTGATTCCACCTCAATGCAGTGGATATGTCCCTTTCCATGGATCTATTCCCTGAGACCCAAGGGTCTCTGCAAGAGAAGAAAATATCCTACCTCATCAACTCCCATCTGGTGTCATTGTCCAGCTTGGGCTTACCCTTCCATTCCCTTTGAGGATTTTTCTGATCACTTTCTCTCTGTGGTACAAAGGGTTTGGTAAAGGTTTTTGGTTTTAGCATTGAGTCCCCCATGTCTTTCATGCACACAATGGCCTCCTGTAGAGTGTGATTCTTGAAAGCCTTAACGAAACCCTTCAATGGCTCTGTTAATTCCTTGATGAACAACATCACCAGACTATGTTAATTCCTTCCACTAGAATTCTACGATGAAGGCCTCAACATATCTTGTCTATCTCAACAATGTAAGGTCCCTATAATGGAGCTCTATATATCTCCTTTCAATCCTCTGCATCAACCTCTCAGTTAAATCCAAGTATGAAGTAATGTGGTTGCGACCCAAGGTCACCATTCCATGGTACCACCACTCGTGGGCCTCCCCATCCAAGTTCAAGGTAGTGAAGATGATATATTTTGACTCTGTCATTGGGTTAAGCTTGAAATATTTCTCAAGCTTATGTACCCATGCCTGAGTTGAGTATCGTGATGATCCTTTGAAACTAGGAATGCTCAACTTTCCCACTTTCTTGATGAAATCCATGTTTTGAGTTTTCCCATTGCCCCTCTATGCCTCCCGGGGTCTGTTATGATACCTTATAGAACAATAGTCTAGTAAAATCATGTCTGCATGGAACTCTGGTCCTAGTGGTAAGTTATCTCTCCTATACTCTTTGAATGGATCTTGTGGAACTGCCTGTATCTGACCTTGTTTTCCTTCCGCATGTCGTGGATATCCCAATGACTCCCCCCACTAGAATTATGGATATAAAGGTCGAGGAATCCTCCTAGATGATGTGTAGGAATGGATAGGTAAAGGGTGTCCACTCTCTCTACCCTGAGATCCACTGGAGCTACTGGGCCCACCTCCCTGGTGTCCTCCTAAACCACTCGCTCCTCCTACGACATTGACACCTATATTTCTTATGCTATGTTATATCATCTATGTACCAATGGACATCTATGCTATGGTGTTAATCATCTCCCAGTTTCCTCTAGCTAGGTCATTCAACATGGACTGTGTACTGTCAGGATGTGTCTCATGGCCTTTCCCCATACCTTTTGGTGTCTCTTGTATGTCACCCATACTCCTCTCTATTTTTTCCTCTGTGTCAAAGCTAATGTTCTCTCTTTCTCTAACTCTAGCTTTGAATATGACTGAGTGTGGAAGGGAGTGTAGTCCCTTTTGTTCCTGTCTCTCTTGTCTCTGTTATGACCTCTGGGGTATTGAATATACTTGTCCCCAATATTTCCTCGACCCTCTCAGTATTCTTTACTTCTTCCCAATATCATGGGGTCATGAGAAGAACTTCTTCATAGGATGGAAGGAAAAAGGCTTTGATACCACAGAAATATCCCAAATCTAGTTGATCTTGATATCTATGGCTGATCTAGTGTTTTATCTCTCGAATATGATACTCTTGAGGTTTCTGGATGTGCTTGATTTAATTTTTTAACATTCTTGGTGATTTTTGCATGTGTGTTTCATACAAATAATGTTTAAGTAGTATATACGATGCATATGAAATAAAGAACAAACACCATCTCAATAATATGTATTATGAGGAAAAAGCAGTAAATACAATGATATGTTGGAAGGAGAGAAAATAATCATCAACTAGATCTCATGGATTGTCACTAGAATACAAAGAAACTAATACAAAATACTCGTGATCAAAAGATGAAGTAGGTCTGCGCATGCACTGATAGATTGACAAAATGCAGTTCTAGAAACTCACGACAACTGCTACAAATACTAGAAAATTGGCCCTGGTGGCTATATTTGACAAAATGGACTAAAAAATATCCCAAATTGAGCTCCCTAGCCTCTAGGCCGCTCACAGAATTTGTCAGACTGAGGATATGACATCTGAAGCTATGGATGACATCCCCTAGGGGTTTCACACCTCCTAGGTGATGTGAGTTTGACCTAGTGATTCCACCATTGGAATCTAATACTATATGTCTGGAAATGTGTGCCATGGTCTCCTTTATACTGGTTCATAAGGGTTTCCTCTGATATGATCGAGAACACCCCATGGAACCCCAAACATGCCTCCTCAAGAGTTGTGCATGTCCTGGCTATCTGATGCACCCTGGTAGATTCCACCGTCAGAGTCTAATGACTGGTGGCTGAAAAGAGGTGCCCTGGCTAATCCTCAACTGGGTCAGAAGGAATATGCAAGATAAACCCTAGTCTTGTGCAACTACACAAAACCCTTTGTAACCGTTGCGCCCTCACTGGCTTAGTTGCACAATCACTGCAATAGATATGGATACTCCTAAACAGGCGTTGCGAAATACTTGGATGGTATCTCTAATAGCCTAGGGTGTGTCTTCCAACACCGAAACCAATCTAGGCAATAGTTTCCTCCAGAAATCCACAAAACAATAAAGAGGTTGATTTCCTCCTCTGGAACTCTCTCAACATCAAATCATAACATAAAGAGGAATTAGGTCGAATTCCTCCTTTTATACCCTTCCTGATCTAATTCTCCATTGAAATCACTTAAGCTATGTGCTTTTCCTCCTAAGGTGAGTGATTAATTAATTAAGTCTCCCCCTCAACACCTTTTTCCTCTATTTCTTTGTTGACTTTAGCTTAAGTGACTTTTCCTATGCTTTTTGACTTAATTCATCGTTTAGCCACTAATTCACCCTTATTTCTCCCCGTGCTCCCTATTTGTTCCTGACTATAGTCTACGGGAATAGTAGACTACTAAGTCACTCCCTACTGGCCTACTCTTGAGAACGAGACATCACAAATTTCTCATCACTAAGATACTTCAGTTCATCCAAGTTCATTGGTAGAAGTTGATATGCATTTCGATAATTATTGTCATGTATTCCAAATTAACCAATGTATCCTAGGACAACATTATCTCTAATGATGAAATTACTTATATAGCTTCAATAAGTATTATATAAATCTTTTGCATGTCCCATAGAAATAATGATGTAATCTACAATCAAGAGTGCACATACAAGACACCATCGTCAATCTATGACCTAGACCTCTCAATTCTCTTTTTTTGTTATAAGAAATTTTTAAGCATCATGTTTCCCATATCATCCTCCAATGATATCCTAAATCTCATTCCCATTTACAACTATATCATTTCAACATATTCACAAATATTCTCCTCTGGTAAATTTGAGATCAATTTGTTTAATTGGTTTTCTCATTACCATTATGTGATTTCTTTTGAGAGATAATAATACATAAATTCATAATAACTTGTGGGCAATAAAACTAGTATACAATGCTATAGAGGTTACCATGAAGGGCTTCATAAAAAAGTGTAGGGTTAAAATTGACTTACTCTCTAGGGTTACATGGACCCTACATGGTGTGATTAAGTAAATATAGTTGTTATATTCTCTTATATTCAAATCAATGTATTATGGGATAGATTAAGTAAATATAGTTGTTACATTCTCTTATTGTTCTTATTTGTTCTACACACATGCTAGATGGTGGAGAAGGAAAACATGAAATGAATTACATTTGTAATGTTGTAGAGAAATAGAATCATGACACCAACCACATATCTTTAAATCCTTTGTGGTTAAGTCAATGAAATAATTAAATTATAAGTCAATGAAATAATTAAATTATATGGCGTAACTACTTTAATCTCATATACCACCAATATATCAATTTTTGACACAATTTGGAACTTAACACATATGCCAAAGAATTTTTAAATGCTTTACAGGGATCCATATGTTATTTTATTTTATTATCTCTGTGTCCAATAGGATATATTGTAATGGTTTAAAATTCAATTCACTTTGATTTTTCATTTTTCATTATAATTTATAACTTAAAAATAAAATTTAAACAATAAAAGTTAAAAAAAATAAAATTTAAACAATAAAATTTAAAAATAAATTTAAACAATAAAATAGATTTAAACAAAAAAATAGATTTAAACAATAAAATTTAAAAATAACATAAAAAAACATGTATTTATTATTTCATTGGTTTATATCTTAAATGTGACTAATTTTATGTGGTTTTAAATAAAATTATTACACATAAAATAATTAAAAAAAAAAAACAAAAAAAATTCACCTTCCTCTTATTGCTTATCGGTCATTAATCAAGCAATTGCTCTCTTATTGCTTATTGGTCATTAATCAAGGGATTGCAGTGGATGATGAATTAAAGATGAAGTTATGTTAGGACAATATGATTTAATATAGCTTGTGATTTTCTCACGAGGACATAGAGATTTAATCATAGTTACTTAACCATTTTTCTCCTTACATCATGTTTTTTGATTTACAAACCTACTCCCATAAAAGCAGACTTAAATATGTAACGACCCCATCGTTACCACTACAAGCGAAGCAAAAGTGAATTTTTTTTTTTTGTTAAAAGGAAAGAAGGTGACGAGAACAACAATTAACCACACAATTGACGATGAACGCAAGCACGCAATCCAGGCAACTATGAATCCACGCACTGGCACAAGGGAAACTGAGCGAAACATGCGTAGAACAACAAGGAGGAACAACTACCCACCTGATGCAAACAAGACACGCCTACAGACTAAAGGACAACATCCTCCTCCCGACACAACGACCTTGACGAACAAGAATAGAACCTCATGGCGTGCGAACCAAACACATGAAGCAGTTCCACCCATGCACCCAAAAGAAACTTACCACGCTTGACAATACCCACACAGAACGCATCGACTCTAGCCAAGTTCTCATTCACTGCTATCCAGTAGGGTGTGCCATGATCCCCTCATCAGGAATCATGCCATCCCCAGATGATAGACACGTTAATAACCCTGACACAACATATCCTATTGGGACCAAGTGCTCAAGAAAAAACCAACGCCAAGGGCTGAAATAACTGACAGGGAGAGTACGCCTACACCCCCAAGCAACATGTATTCAAGAAGCAAGAATACATCTCTCAACAAAGTGCAAATAAAAATCTATTCGACGACGGCCAAGAAACCCCAAGGTTAAGAAAGAATTCTAGGTGCGAAGGGTAAACTATCGTAACCAACCATCCTATAACTCAACATTTTGACTTGCCTAACAAGGAATCCTATGATGATATACATCTGCCACAACTGGTATGGATTTTGTCAGTAAAAAGGGGTGTTAATATTTCCCTTGAACAACAAACAACCCCTTTTTTCCTCAAGCTCTAATCACTCCCAGAATAAGTTAGCTGAGGAAATTATTTATTACGTCTCACCCTTTAAACACTAAATCTCTGCCACCTAAGGATATTACATACGCCTTAGTATCTCATATAAATGCTATGCTATTAAATCAATAAGTGTTACATTAAAAAGTTGAGCCTGATTAACATTATATAACAATGAAATTAACAAGACTTAAATTATAAATCCCAGACATCTAGGTTAATGCATCAATCGTTGTCGGTTGACTAAATGTTGGAACTACTAAGGAAAGGACTGGTGAATTGCCAATCCATTAAAAATTGCTATCAAGTTGGCTATGTGGATTCGCTGACAAATTAGTAAATAGTTATCTAAATAAGGCAAACTTGCAATCATCTTAAAGGAAAATAAAAGTCTTTACAAAGGATAACTCACAGTCACCTTGAAGGAAAAATCATAGCTTTTAAACCAGCAAACTCATAGTCCTCTTAAAGACATAAATCGTTGCCTCTTGGTGCAGTTACACAGTCACCATTTTAAACAAACACACAGACACCTGAAGATGGAAAACACTGCCTCTTAGTATAGTTACACAGTCACCATTTTAAACAAATACACAGTCACCTGAAGACAGAAAATGATGCCTCTTAGTGCAATTACACAGTCACCATTTAAATTTTCCATCTAACTCAAAAGAAATCGTTGTTTGGTAAGGAAATTTGGTTCCTAATCTAGATTCAGTTCATTGTCTGAAGGAAGGGGTTAAGAAATAAAGTCGCTCGAAAAAATTACAAGGCTACCATCCATTATTACATAGCAAAATAACTATCCCCATCTATATCTCAAACGTTGCCTAAAATTTCTAGCTATTGGGTAAAGGTGGATGCAAATGGTGGATACAAAATTCACTATCCCATTTTGAAGAGAAATATCATTAATATATGCATTACCATAGAAGGATGAATATTAAGAATTGAAACAAGGCCGCATGACCGAGGAAGAATATGAATGAGGGTTAACAGAATTGGACAAAATTCCCATCGACTCAGCGAAGAATCCTAAAAGTAGACATATCAAATAATGAAATTCATTGTCATCAACATTGGAAATGGAGGGAGTTCATTGTCATTCTCTCTAGGGATTATCAAAAACTACAATGAAAACATATAATCATTGTCTAAACATCGATACATACATCCAGATCTAACAACATAGGTAGGTTAAAATGATATCATAATAAATGAGTGTCTGTGTAATACAATAAATCTAAAATGGTTATGTCGAAACAAAAGGTAAATCATTGTTGTAAATCTAATTCGCAGAGTAAAAATGATCAATGTTGAGTTTCACTGAGTTTAAAATATGATAAAGGCAGTTAAAATATGAAAAACGCAATTCAAAATTCATCGCTATCATTGGTTGACATACTTCGCTAACTACGAAAGTTGTCCCTTAAACTGGAACCAAAATAATAAAATGAACTGAGGCTCAATAACAAATCGTTGAATATCTATTGATAATTATTGTTGAGTTAGCTAAKGGTTGTTGCATCTATTGAATGYCATGGTAAGCAATAACATAATCATAAAACATAGTCGTACAATCACAATGCATTTATAAGAAGGAATACAATCATAGACGTAGTCACTCCCATAAAAATGAATTCGCAAGTATACGAGGTTRTGAGAATGAAAATTTAAAAGGAATTCACACTTTACACAYGCAGTCATTCTAGGTGTGAATTCACTGCCATTAAAAGGGTAAATTCGCTCTCATCTCAAGGTTAAAGAAATGCAGGCGATGACTCCAAGAAGAACAATCAAAGTAGTAKAAGATCGCARCAAGAAACAATCAACGTAGGAGTCAATCATGCACAAGGAAGGTGCAAAGACGATCATTCAACCATGAATCAATCAATAGGGGAAGACGACARAGAAAACACTCCTTCGCTCATCATCCACACACARAAAARTAGGGCATTTAGATCCATAGGCCTATTAACACCGAAGTGATGACCGTAGATCAGGCTCCTGGCCGACTGCTCAGGCGAGGACTGATGAGCTAGGGACGAAAGGAAAAAACAACCATAATCATCACAAATCAATAAACCATAGGGTGGTCAAGACATGTTGAGAATCGAAAGGCATGGGAATCAATCAACATCAAGCTAAAGACTATGGGGAAAACTTCTAGTCATCAACTAGAATGCTAATACAATCATTTTCCTTACCCAATTAAACATGCAATACTAAAAACATATATCATACTAACAAACTACCATGTAAAAATAAATGAAGTGTACTGTTGCCCAATCGCCCGCTCTGAGTTGTTGTCCCGTGCGCTCTGTGCAGCTCCCGCTTTTTTACCAATGAGACTTCACTAGTACCTCCTAGCCAATGCTAGGGGTACTATTCTTCCCCATTATCCCCCTGATCCGCAAAGAGTCAACCCGCACTAACCAGAGAATCAACTATCTCCCAGCTCACCTTGCAAGGCTGAGCTACCACTCCTCACCGAGCTGGGTATCCCAACTCCCACAAGCTAAGTCAACCAAGTATAAATTTCTGTAGCGTAATGTTACACAAACATAAGAGATCCATCATCCTTCTCCTCCCTCCATTATATAGAGTTTCGAAGTCCTTTACTTTCCCAAAATCCCATTTAATTTAATGTTTAATATTTTAATTCATAAAAATCATTCCCGTACATGTTTTATCCATCCCCTTCATTCGTCCAAAAATAAAATTCATTAATTAATTAATTACCCTTATTTCCCTCACTCACCTAAAGGCACTCCTATAATCGCTCCTAGGTGTCCCCATATTCCCTTACAAGTTTTAATGACTTTCCCCCTTATTAATTTACTAGTTGAGTTTAAATTAGAAGGTTCTTTAAATGCTAGAAACCTTACTAAGTTAGACTTTTTGCTTTTTTTCCTTGTGTTCCTCTTTTCTTTTTATGTTTCCCGCTTTTTCCTAGTTTCCTATTTATTTTAGATTTCCCTCTTTCCCTTTTTATTTAAACCTTAATTTGGCAGGTGTAGAAAATTAACTTTTTCCCTTTTTCTTTTTAAAGAATAAATTTTTAATTAGCACCTTATAGTAAAACAATTATTTCCCCTTTTTAAATTTTATCCTAGGATATTTTTATAAATCAATTTAATTTCTTACCCCCTTCTTATCAAAAGATTAATGAATATTATCATATATATATATATATATATATATATATATTTTAAATAAATAGATAAAATTTTATCACGAGTATAATTTAGACCTAGACTTTATTTTCCTAAGTTGGGCGACATTTTATTAGGGGAAAAGTTTAAAATTTTTATTATCTCATTATTCTTCCTAAGGCCATATAGGTTCATCCATTTATTAATTAACAATGCGACATGCCCTTCAGGACGCACTAGGTGCGCCAAGGGTGCCACTCGCCTCCTTCGGTTTCTCATGCGCAACGTGCCCTTCAGGATGCACTACATGCTCCAAGGGTGCCACTCTCCTCTTTCCATTTTTTCTTGAGCGACGTGCCCTTTAGGACCCACCATCTTCTCCAAGGGTGCCACTTGCCTCTTTCCATTTTTTCTTTCACGACGTGACCTTTACGACACACCACGTGCTCCAAGGGTGCCACTCGCCTCTTGAATGACTTGGTAGACATCAAAAACCCCTGCAGTCAATACTCCGCTAGGTGATATTTTGGGAGACTAAGGGCCGCTAAGGAATAAGTCCCCTGCCTTATTGCATTCCCCTTAGAATCATCGTGAGTGATTGTCGTAGTCTACGCTCACGGTATCGTGGGTCCTCTCGAACTAGGTAATCGTTAACCTACAGTTCAAGCCCCGACAAGAGTGCTAGTAGGCTGTGGCAGGGATGTTGTCCACATGTCTCCCTCAACATCTCTGGTAGTCATGCGTGACCCCTCTACTCCACATGTGATTTTGGTCGGAAATCTATCATCATCCTGCATCATCAACGAATCATGTCAGAAATATATCCATAATCATATCATCTAATCAGATGCACTAATATCACATATAAAACAATCAAACCCCAATAGTTCACTCCCCGACTTGATCTGGAGTCCAAGGAGTTTTGTCGATGCCTCTACATCCTCAAGGTCCAAAATCCTGCACACCCAGTAAAACCGAGTCAAAATCACCTGTCTAAGTCAATACAAAAAAATAACATATAATCACATCCATAGTGCCTCATAATAATAATCAATGGTAAATGGTATAATAATCTGGATCACGTGAAAGCAAGTGTCTTGCAAGAATAAGTTCTCTTAGTGCATGCAATAGATGGATGTTACATACACCCCCTCTTGGTCTATACTTCATCCCGATGTTTCATAGTATATAAGTGCCAAAAAAAAAAATTGTGTATCACAGTATCATAAGTCTATCTATCCAACAAAATGGAAACTATTTTCGCACATCATATGTGTCCTCCGAGGTCGTCGGGTGCAGACTATAGTTTTCCCACTTGACCTTGACCTCATCTAATTTTGGACGTCGTAGTTGTCAAATGCGATGATCGGGGATGCGGATCGTCTTAGTCGTGAGCATACCCTCCTCCGACACTAGCAAGCTGCTCAAGTCAAACATGTGTAGGATCACTAGTCAAAATGTCTCAAAAGAGACATGAAAGACATCATTCATACGCCTCTAGAATCATACAAGGCTAGTCATTAGGACATGAGCCTCTCTTTTCCACAATATCATAGGATCCCATGAACCTAAGAGTTATTGATCGAACTCTTACGCGATTTTAGCCGCAAAAATACTCGATCGCCACATCGTAACTACGGTCAACACGACGCGCATCGACATAAATCTTCTTCCAATCATGCACTTCCTTGATCCTTGGTATTATATTTTGTATTAATTCTTCCATTTCTTGGATCTCTTCTGGTCCCACCAGGACCCTATCCTCAAGCCAATCCCAACTCAAAGGCATCTGACATAGTCACCCGTAAAGAAATTCAAAAGGCGCCATCTTAATGGTGATTTGGTAATTATTGTTAGAAGAGAATTCCACCAGTGGAAAGAGTTATTCCCAATGCATTTTTTGGTCCATCACGTGCACATGCAACATGTCCTTCAAGGCATGGTTC
>ML792237.1:144978-172664 GCA_009831015.1 Picea engelmannii | reverse complement strand
TTTTTGTCCAACAAGGTAGTGTCTCCCAACCTTCAAGGCATATACAATGGATAACAACTCCAAACCATGCATCGTGTAGTTCTCCTCATGAATTCTCATTTTCCTCGATATGTAAGTGATCACTCATTCATCTGGCATCACGACTCCACCTAAGCCTTCCTTGGATGCGTCAGTGCATACCAAGAAGTCTGCATCCATGTCAAGGGCCTTTAGTATCAGTGTTGTTGTCGACAGCTCCTTGAGCCTCCTAAAAGATTTCGCGCATTTCTTGGTCCAAACAAACTTTTTATTCTTCTTCTGCAACTCCATGATCGGATTTTCTATCTTCGAAAATCCCTCGACGAACCATCGATAGTATCCTGCTAAACCCATGAAGCTACGTACTTCTAGGACATTCGTCGGCACAGGAAATTCCATAATATCCTCGACCTTTGTTGGATACACGTCGATACCTTCGTCAGAGATGAAACGCCGTATGTAATGAATCTTTGATTGATAAAGTGATCATTTGGACAACTTCCCATACAATTTGTGCTCTCACAGACACTATAGTACCAAGTGCAAGTTCTCATCATGCTCCTCCATTGTCCAAGAGTAAATCAAAATATCGTCAATGAATACTTGGATGAACTTTTCCAAGTACTCGTGGAACACCTCGTTCCTCAAACTCATAAATACCGCTGGGGTGTTTGTCAGTCTGAATGGTAAAACAATAAAATTGTAATATAAAAACCTTGTCTTAAAGGAGGTCTTAGGGACATCATCCTCCTTGATTCGTAACTGGTGATACCCTGATCGCAAATCGATCTTTGAGAACACAGTCGCACTCTTTATCTGATCAAACAAATCATCTATCCTTGGCAACAGATATTGATTCTTGATCGTTGCATTGTTCAATTGACGGTAGTCAATGCAGAGCCTCCATGACCTATCCTTCTTTATTATGAAAATGACAGGCGCACCCCACAGTGACACACTTGGACGTATCAATCCCAGGTCCAACAATTCTTTCAGTTGCATTCTCAACTCCTGGAACTCAGGCGTCGACATCCGATAAGGCGTTCTCACTATCGGTTCAGTCCCCGATTTTAGGTCTATAGTAAAATCCAATTCCCTCTCTAGTGGCATCCCAGGTAAATCCTCTGGGAAGATGTAAGCAAACTCTCTCACTAGAGGAAGTTTTTCTATACCTTCCTCTACTCCCTTCTCATTTAACGCAAGGATCGCTTAAATCTTACCTCCCTTTCGCATGCTCTTCTGTAGCTACAAGGAAGAGATGAAAATCATGGAAACTCCCTAGTTCCATCCTAAAATCACTCATCTTTTCCCCTCATCATCGACCAAGCTCAACCATTTGGTCTTACAGTTGAGTATCACCTCATGCAATTCCAACTATTCGATATTGATCATGATGTCATAAGATCCTAAGATCATGACGTACAGGTTGACCATGGTGACAAACTCTGCCAGGTTAAGGATACAACCCATAAGATTTCCTCCAACCTTCTGTTTGTCTTTCAAACCCATATCTATGAAGATAAAATCATCCAGTTCGACTGCCTTTACCTTAATCCTTTTTATCGTTGGACCATAAATGAAACTCTCGGTAGCACCGGGGTCTATCAAAATAATAAGGGTTTGGTTAGCGATGGTCCTGACGTCTCGAGCACAGTCAAATGGTGCTCTCCCTGGTGGTTATTCACCACTACATGAATCCGATGGGCCTTGCCAAAAAAATACCATGGTAGTTGTTCTGACTTATCCAGATCTCATGTCCTCTCCACTGGGCAGTGATGCATGTAATGTGGCTCCTCACATTCCAACACACCTTTTTCGATCCAGTAATCTCGATACCCGAAGTAGATTCTGGATTCTAATATTGAGGCTAACACAAACTTGTTGACCTTAAGTTTCTTGATAAAAGATGTGGAGCGTACCGAAGTAGCTCCCAACAAGCCTCATACTCAAGCACTGTACAGTCACCCTATCGCAAGTCATTGAGCTTGATGAGGTGACACTCAAATAATTCCCTTGATAGGTACCTCTCTCGGAATCGTTCTTGGAATAGTTCCCATGACACGTATTCGACAACCATGCTCAAAGGGGGAAGCAACGTATTTCACCATAGAAGAGCGCTCCCCTTCAGTTGAAAGTCCTCCATGCAGACCTTCATGTTGGAGGTGTAGCCGTGAAGTGTAGGCACCTTGCCATATTCTCCAATCATGCCTCGGTGGCTGCACTGTCTGGGGTACCAAAGAACTCAAAAACTTTGACCTTCTCAAGTTCACAGTGAAAACTAACAATACTGACTGGGCACGCTGAGGACCCCCAGGGGTACGGGTGCCCTATCCTCATATCAGTACAGAAGGTGAGTCAAGGCCTCTAACCAAATCTAGAAGGACCTTGGTTAGATTATCATCATCCCTTATCAAGCCCAAGGGATTGTTCCTCCCCCAAGGGGTTAGGTTCTGAGGGTGTGGGCACTTCTGGAGGTGTCGCACATCCTTCCACGGCACCGTGTCACAACCTGTGTGGAATCCTCTAATCAAGATCACCACCTGGAAACCTTAAGGTTTTAATTAGTGTTAGGTTAAAACTCAGAGGGTTACTGTAGTGGAAATCCTGGAGATGCACAGTCGCAGGGTTGAACCCGCTCTGATACCATATGTAACGACCCTATCATTACCACTACAAGCAAAGAAAAAGTGAATTTTTTTTTTTGTTAAAAGGCAAGAGGGAGGTGACAACAATAGTTAACCACACAACTGATGAAAAACATAAGCATGCAGTCCATGAAACATGCAACTATGAATCCACACACTGGAAAAAGGGAAATTGGGCAAAACATGTGTAGAACAACAAGGAGGAACGACTACCCTCCCGACACAAACAAGACATGCCTACAAACTAAGGGAAAACATCCCCCTCCTGACACAACGGCCTTGACGAACAAGACTAGAACCTTAAGGTGCACTAACCAAATGGACGAAGACTGTTCCACCCATGTGCCCACACAGAACACATTGACTCTGGCCAAGTTCACGTTCGTCGCTATCCAACAGGGTGCGCCATGATCCCCTCATCAGAAACCATGCCATCCCTAGACGATGGATGTGTCAATAACCCTAGAGCAACATATCCTATCAAGACCAAGGGCGCAATAAAAAACCAATGCCAAGGGTCGAACTAACTGACAGGAAGACTACACCTATGCCCCCAAGAAATGGGTAGTCAAGAAGCAAGAAGACATCGCTCAACAAAGCACAAATAAAAAGGGATTTGACAATGGCCAAGAAGCCCCAAGGTTAAGAAATAAGTCTAGGCGTGAAGGGTAAACTATCGTAACCAACCATCCTATAACTCAACATTTTGAATTGTCTAACAAGGAATCCTATGATGATATACATCCACCACAGCTGGTCTGGATTTTTTTATTTACAAGGGTTGTTAATATTTCCCTTGAACAACAAACAACCCCTTTTTTCCTCAATCTCTAACCACTCCCAAAATAAGTTAGTTGAGGAAATTATTTATTACGTTTCACCCATTAAACGCTAAATCTCTACCACCTAAGGATATTACATACACCTTAGTATCTCATATAAATGTTATGTTGTTAAATCAATAAGTGTTGCATTAAAAAGCTGAGCCTGATCAATGTATCCATTAAACCATCAATGTAGTGTTGTTTAATTGCCATTATTAACATTATATAACAATGAAATTAGCAAGACATAAATTATAAATCCCAAACATGCAGGTTAATGCATCAACCACTGTCATCTGATTAAATGTTGTAAGTACTAAGGAAAGGACCGGTGAATTTCCGATCCATGAAAAATCACTATCAAGTTGGCTATGTGGATTCACTGACAAATTAGTAAATAGTTGTCTAAATAAGGAAAACTTGTAGTCATATTAAAGGAAAATCACAATCTTTACAAAGGCTAACTTGCAGTCATCTTAAAGGCAAAATCGTAGTCTTTAAACTAGCAAACTCGCAGTCCTCTTAAAGACATAAATTGTTGCCTCTTAGTGTAGTTACACAGTCACCATTTTAAACAAACACACAGTCACCTAAAGAAGGAAAATGTTTCCTCTTAGTGTAGTTACACAGTCACAATTTTAAACAAATACATAGTCACCTGAAGACATAAAAAGTTGCCTCTTAGTGCAGTTACACAGTCACCATTCTAATTTTCTAACTAACTCAAAAGGAATCATTGTTTGGTAAGGAAATTCAGTCACTAATCTAGACCCAGTTCGTTGTCTGAAGGAAGGGGTTAAGCAATAAATTTGTTGGAAAAAATTACAAGGATACCGTCCATTATTACATAGAAAAATCACTATCCCAATCTATATCTCAAACGTTTCCTAAACATTCTATCTACCGGTTAAAGGTGGATGCAAATGGTGCATGCAAAATTCGCTATCCCATTTTGAAGAGAATTATTATTAATATATGTATTATCAAAGAATGATGAATATTAAGCATTGAAACAAGGACGCATGACTGAGGAAGAATATGAATGAGGGTTAATAGAATTGGACAAAATGTCCATGGACTTAACGAAGAATCCAAAAGGTAGACATATCAAATAATGAAATTTGTTGTTATCAACATTGGAAACACGGGGAGGTCATTGTCTTTCTCTGCAGGGATTATCAAAAAATACAACTCAGACATATAATCACTATCTAAACGTAGATACATACATCCATATCTAACAACGTAGGTAGGTTAAAATGATATCATAATAAATGTGTTTCTGTGTAATACAGTGAATCTAAAATGGTTGTGTAGAAACAATAGGCAAATCACTATTGTAAATATAATTCGCAGAGTAAAAATGATCAATGTTGAGTTTCACTGAGATTAAAATATGATAAAGGCAGTTAAAATATGATTAATGCAATTCAAAATTCGTCGTTGTGATTGGTTGGCATACTTCGATAACTACAGAAGTTGTCCCTTAAACTAGAACCAAAATAATAAAATGAACTGAAGCCCAATAACAAATCATTGAATATCTATTGATAATTATTGCTGAGTTAGCTAAGGGTTGTTGCATCTATTGAATTTTGCGGTAAGAAATTCACATAATCGTAAAACACAGTCGTACAATCACAATGCATTTATAAGAAGGAATACAATCATAGACGCATTCATTCCCATAAAAACGAATTCGCAATTATACGAGGTTGTGAGAATGCAAATTTAAAAGGAATTCACACTTTACACACGCAGTCGTTCTAGGAGTGAATTCCCTACCATAAAAAGGGTAAATTCATTGTCATCTCAAGGTTAAATAAATGCATGCGTTGACTCCAGGAAGAACAATGAAGGAAGTAGAAGATCACAACAAGAAACAATCAACGCAGGAGTCAATCAGGCACAATGAAGATGCAAAGATGATCATTCAACCATGAATCAATCAATAGGGGAAGACAACGGAGAAAACGCTCCTTCTCTCGTCATCCATGCCAATAAAAGAAGGGCGTTTAGATCCATAGGTCTATTAATACCGAAATGACGACCGTAGATCAGGATCCTGGCCGACTGCTCAGGCAAGGACTGATGAGCTATGGATGAAAGGAAAACACAACCACAATAATCATAGATCAATAAACCATAGGGCGATGAAGGCATGTCAATAATCGAAATCCATGGGAATCAATCAACATCGAGCTAAAGGCTATGGGGAAAAATTCCAGTCATCAACTAGAATGCTAAGACAATCATTTTCCTTACCCAATTAAACATGTAGAACTAAAAGCATATGTCATACTAACAATCTACCATGCAGAAATAAAGGAAGCTTATCATTGCCCAATCGCCTACTCTGAGTTGTTGTCCTGCACACTTCGTGCAGCTCCCGCTTGTCGATCGATGAGACTTCACCAGTACCTCCCAGCAAACACTAGGGGTACTCTTCTTTCCCCTTAGCCCCCTGAGCCGCAAAGTGGCCACACGTACTAACCAAAGAATTATCTATCTCCCATCTCACCTCGCAAGGCCGAGATCCCACTCCTCACTGAGCTGGGTATCCCAACTCCCACAAGATAAGTCATCCAAGTATAAATTTATGCAGTGTAACGTTATGCAAATAGAAGAGATCCATCATCCTTCTCCTCCCTCCATTATATAGAGTTTCAAAGTCCTTTACTTTCCGAAAATCACATTTAATTTAATGTTTAATAATTTAATTCATAAAACTCGTCACAGTACATTTGCCACCCATCCCCTTCGTTCTTCTAAAAAATAATTTCATTAATTAATTAATTACCCTTATTTCCCTCACTCACCTAAAGGCACTCCTAGAATCACCCCTAGGTGTCCCCATATTCCCTTACAAGTTTTAATGACTTTCCCCCTTATTAATTTACTAGTTAAGTTTAAATTAGAAGGTTTTTTAAATGCTAGATACCATACTAAGTTAGAATTTCTGCTTTTTTCCTTGGGTTTCCCTTTTCTTTTTATGTTTCCCACTTTTTCCTAGTTTCCTATTTATTTTATATTTCCCTCTTTCCCTATTTATTTTATTTAAAACTCAATTTGGCAGGTGTAGACAATTAACTTTTTCCCTTTTTCTTTTTAAAGAATACATTTTTAATTAGCACCTTATAGTAAAACAATTATTTCCCCTTTTTAAATTTTATCCCAAAAGATTTTTATAAATCAATTGAATTGCTTACCCCCTTCTTGTCACAAGATTAATGAAGATTATCATTATTATTTATTTTATTATATATATATATATATTTTAAATAAGTAGATAAAATTTTATCACGAGTGTAATTTAGACCTAGACTTTATTTTCCTAGGTTGGGCGACATTTTATTAGGGGAAAAGTTTTAAATTTTTCTTATCATGTTATTCTTCCTAATGCCATCTAGGTTCATCCATTTATTAATTAATAATGTGACGTGCTCTTTAGGATGCACTAGGTGCTACAAGGGTGTTACTCACCTCCTTTTGTTTCTTCCACACAACGTGCCCTTTAGGACGCACTACGTGCTACAAGGGTGCCACTCACCTCTTTCCATTTTTTCTTGCATGATGTGCCCTTCAGGACGCACCACTTTCTCCAAGGGTGCCACTCACCTCTTTCCATTTTTTCTTGTTCGATGTTCCCTTCAGGATGCACCACATGATCCAAGGGTGCCACTCGCCTCTTGATTGACTTGGTAGACATCAAAAACCCCTGGAGTCAATACTCTTCCATGTGATCTTGTGGGAGACTAAGGGCCTCTAAGAAATAATGCCCCTACCTTATTACACGCCCCTTAGAAACATCGTGAGTGACTATCGCAGTCTTCCCTCATGGCATCGTGGGTCCTCTCGAACTAGGTAATCGTTAACCTACAATTCAAGCCACGGTGGAAGTGCTAGTAGGTTGTGGAAGGGTTGTTGTCCACACCTCCCTCAACATCTCTAGTAGTCATGCATGACTTCGCTACTCCACATGTGAGTCTGGTCGGCAAGCTATCGTCAGCCAACATCATCAATGAACCATGTCAGAAATATATCCATAATCATATCATCTAATCAGATGCACTAATATCACATATAAAACAATCAAACCCCAATAGTTTACTCCTCGACTCGATATGGAGTCCAAGAGGTTCCATCGATGCCTCTGCATCCTTAAGGTCCAAAATCTTGCACACTCATTAAAAATGAGTCAAAAGCATCTATCTAAGTCAATACAACAAAATAACATATAATCACATCCATAGTGCCTCATAATAATAATCAACGGTCAATGGTATAATAATCTGGATCAATTGCAAGCAAGTGTCTTCCAAGAATAAGTTCTCTTAGTGCACGTAAGAGCGATATTTTACAAAATAAAATACGAATAAAAAAAGATTTTTTGGTTTGATTCCAAATCCTAGAGTATGGTAATAATACCATTCATCATCATTCGAAACAACTTGGTTGTTGTGTAATCTCAACTACCATGGATTTCTCTATAAAAAATGGAACCTCAAAAATGCTATATCTAATTTGTGTCATTTTTTAGCCATTTTATTATAAGAGTGTGTGGATCCATTGTGAAGCATGATCCCAAAGAAACATTATAATATTTGGTTAATATAGATTTGTTTTCACCTCTGAAATAAAATCTGTTCAATCTTGACTACCATGGATTGCTCTATCAAAAATGGAACCTCAAAAATTCTATATCTAATTTGTGTCATTTTTTAGCCATTGCCATATAAGAGTGTGTGGATCCATTGTGAAGCATGATCCCAAAGAAAATTATAATATTTGGTTAATATAGATTTTTTTTCACCTCTAAAATAAAATTTGTTCAATCTCGACTACCATGGATTGCTCTAACAAAAATGGAACCTCAAAAATGCTATATCTAATTTGTGTCATTTTTTAGCCATTTCCATATAAGAGTGTGTGGATACATTGTGAAGCATGATCCCAAAGAAACATTATAATATTTGGTTAATATATATTTGTTTTCACCTCTGAAATAAAATCTGTTCGAGTTAGGGAATCCAACATAATGGCATTCTAACTAGGGTCAGTTAAGCAATGGATATTGGAAAATTTTTGGAACTTCAAGGTAATTTCTTTAGACTAAGTCCATATTTTTATCTAAATAATAAATCTACATCCTTTGCATGTGAATTAGATGGATAATGTAAAATTTTATTTTATTTTTCATTAACTTTGAGCTACCTCCTCATGGGAACATTGATGATCTAGGCTATTCATACCAATTTCCTCAGAGGATAAGAGGCAAACAATTTCATATTGGGTATTTTCATCTTTGTGGGAATTATGAATAATTATTTATTGGTTTCAAAATTCAACGAAAAATCACCAAATTCAATCCAAAAGTATCCAATTCTAGAAAGTTGATTGAGAAGGAACCTAGTATGTTCATCTCTCATGCAAACAAAATTCCTTATTTATGTACTTAGGAGCTCAACAAGACAATGTTGAGGAAACATGCCTTCCATTAATTATGTAATTATATAGACTAATACTTCTTAAAAATAATATATCAATAAAACATATTTGTCATCATGATCTCAATCTCTCCAATCTAAAAGCCTGTAAAACTTCCTAAACTAATATCAAATATCAATAATGCCTAAGTATTATGAAATTATTTTTTTTTGTACGAAACAAAAGACCTATATAGACTTGGAGAAGCCACTAAAAATTTATCCAGTAGAGATGGTTTCCACTCATTTTTTATACTCTATGAAACAAATCCCCATCTAAAATTAGTGACCCGAAAAAAGAAAAAAGGAACGACATTCAATTCTAGGGACACAAACATGTTGTAGAGGTTGCAAGGTTATGAAAAACCATTAATTTTATCACTTGTGCAGAGGAACCCATCTATGAAATGAACCTTATGTTTCTAATTATTCTTCAAATTTATAAATCAATCGTCTTCAATGGCCATCCACCTCCACAAAACCCTTAATTCCTTCTCCCAAATGGGTCTAATTTAATTCAGATTTTGAATAAACAAGACACTCCTTCCAAAATTCTTATTTACCAATTCCACATGCCATTTTCCCCTCTTCTTTTTCTTCTTGTAAGATGAATATCACATGATTGTTGCAATCACCTAGTTGTTTCCATTTATCCTCACAGAAAAAACAACTAAAAATAATAAATTCCCTCGATAATACTTGACCTAGGGTACATACAATACATTATTGCTCAATTGTAGTGGATAGATCTATGTATGGAGATAAATCAAATATTGCATTATGATATGCAATTTATATCAATAGTGAACACCAACAACAATGGTGGTGTTGGAACAAATATTGAAATTCTCGCTTTCGGTAGCTTAGGAGGAAAAAATTTATAGTGTTTAGCTACCGAAAGTGCAGACTTTAGGTAGCTTAAATCTCAGGTTTCATATGCCCTTAGCTGTCGAAAGTGTAGATGTGTTTTTACCCAGAAATCAAGTCACGAGCAGTCATGAAACGAATGCAATAAATGACAATAAAATTTCTATAATAGGGTTTTACATAAATGCCACGTCACCATTTCAGGGTTTCGGTAGTCGGGGGTTTGGCTGACATATATATTTTGACCATTGCTTTGTTTCCTCGAAACCCAAAATCGAGGTTTCAGGACTTTCAGTGGCGTATGGTTCTTTGAAATCGCACTGTTAGCTTTCGAAAGCCAGGACTTTCGGTGGCTAAGATACCCCTGTTTTCAGCCTATTAGCCACTGAAATCAGAGGTTTTTTTCGAGTGACAAAACTGCCTTAGAAAAACTCAATTTTCTCATCCTTGGAGAGGTCGTTTTCCACGTTAAAATAGTCGATTGACATCTACAGATTATAATATTTCTAGTGGTTTCTTCACAATTTCATTTGGATATTGGGAAGGTAGTCAAAATTCCACCGCAAGATGAGGTACATTTTCTGAAATGTGGCATATTTTACTGTGTTGAGTCGTCATTTTCGAATGATGATTCTGAGCAACTGGAGTATCATTTTAAGGAAAGGTCGAAGGATTTTGTGCCTAACACATCAGAGATCAATAGACTCTCTTAGTTTTCCTACAAGTGTCATATATTGGGAGAATCGAATCCATCTTCGAGCCCTAATTTTCAGATCTCATATTTTCCTGTTTTGACACATGTTTGTAAAATGCAGATCTGGGGAAAATGGAAAGGGATCTCAAGAAACTGAGAGAATTTTTTTCTCAGAAAAAGTGGATGCACAAAATCCTCTTTCATTTTATACACAACTGTCACGATTCGAGAGATACAGAACCATAACCGCAGCCCCAGTTTTCAGCAGTTTGGCCCATTTTCTATGGCAGAAAGTTTCTGAAATTAATGGTAATTGTTGTTATCTTTTGGGAGGAAATTTGACCTCCTAGGGAGGATTTCGACCTCAATACCTAAATGAGATATTGGTTCATTTCTAGAGGGATTTATTTTGTAATTTGAATAGTTTTTCAGTTATTCGAAAGGGGGTAGAAGACTTATATTATTGTATCTTCTTGAAGAAGAAAAGGGGGGGGGCGAGGGGAATAACCCGAGAGCCTTTTGGAGGCTGGGTTTGTAATGCATTCCTTTTCAGCAAATATATAAGAGAATGCCAAGAGATCATACACCTCGTCACTATTTAATTTTGTTTTTCCTATATTGTTTTCTCAGTTTTACATAAATTATTTCTTCCTTCTTTTACATATTCATCTTGTAATGGCTCTAATTCAGTAATACCTCTACTATAGTCATTTATTGGGCAACCTGTTAGGTGAAGTTTTTTCTGTATTTATGTTGAGAGTAAAACAAGACTTGTAGCTTGACTATTTCTTCCTAGTTTACAAGTTATATATATGCATTTTTTCTTTCAAATTTATTTGTCATTCCTCCATTGGAAAAAAGATTAGACTTATCAGAATTAGATACCTAACTCTTTGTTTCAGTCTTCTTCATCTCCTATCCTCTATCAATCTTATTTATTAAATCAATTAGAAAAATGAGGTCATGCCTCTTCGTTTCTGATCTATAAATGAGTGAAAGGCTTGTTTCAGACCTAGTTCTAGAAGCCTCCTATGACTAATCAATCAACAAAAAATATTTCATTTAAAATGTTCTAAGGCTTGGCTCTATTACAGCCTAGATTCAACTATTGTGACAACACTTGGCACATTGAATTATGCAGTAACAAAAAAAATGAAGGCACAAACTCAACAAGAAGATGAAGAAGCAAAGTATAAACCTAAAATCACCATTAGTCTATTCCAACAGAGAGGGGATCCATTTATTACTATGCATGGAGACTTGTTCCTATGGATTATTTGTAGTTACAAAAGAAGTTGCTACTTTATTTCTGCAAATCTCTACCAACCAAACAAATCAGAGATGTTTCCTCAACAACGGACTCACATACATACATTCTAAAATAGAAATCTGAAGCACCCTGCTTTTATGACTTCTTAGGGTTGTTTATAAAACTAAATGAATGAAAAAAATTCTTTATTATACAACACTTTTCTTAGTAGAACTGGCGAGAACTATTTAAAAACACAAGTAACATACATATTGACTTGCGAACAAAGATTAAGGAACTGATTACCACAACAACTAGGCGTCCTCATGCCGAGTAATGAAGGGAAGAGGCACGCCCTTATTGGTGTCTCAATTCTTTCCTATTTATCTCTGGAAGTGTCGCTACTTACGACATCAAATGTGGAAACTTACACTACATTATATGAGTAGATAGCCACTTGGACTGAGTGGGAAGCTAACAATTTTTGTCGACTAGATATGACATATACTGTTGTTTACATGTAGACCTTGTTTGTGAATCCAAAATTTGATTAACACGTGGAGGAGGTTCGAGATATGGGATGTTTTCGACTGGGTTTTGAACTGTAACTACTTCTTCAAGAAGAGGAGGATTTAACAAATTCAGATTATTCACATTTAACACATCATGGATTTCGAGCTATGTGGGAAAATATGGATGATACACATTCTCATCAATGCGTTCTAACACTGTGTATGGAGCATATCAGAGTGGATGCAACTTATAATGGTGACCTTTGAACATGTTTATCTAGGGGGAGCAAGAAATGATCACTTGGTTGAAATTACAAGGGGGTTCATTTCTTATCATGGCCTTGTCTGACAGGTTCTTGGGCTTATTTCAAAGAAGCTCCAACCTGACTGTGGCACCTAGTTATATTCTAAAAGAAACACTTTACTTATTTTTGTCCCTATTGGTAATGTGCAGAGTTCGAAAAAGTGATATTCAGAGACATCTTTGAGGGTTCCAGGGGTTGAAAACCATGAAACACCTTGAATGGAGAGAAAATGATGGAAGAGTGGGTGGCTCGATTGTATCTATGTTAGATAATATATAGATAGGATTCCCTATATTTTTTCACAAAATAACTACAAAGAGAATGAACCAAAGTATGATTGAAAACCTTGGTTTTCCCATCGGTCTGCGGGTGGAATCCAGTTGAGAACTAGAGATGACAACCCAACAATGACCAAAGTGTGTGCAAAGTGTTGAGGAAGCTAGAGTCGTGATAAAATATGATACTACTTGGTAGTCCAAACTGTGGCCAAATATGTTAGAAGCATATATTGATGGTCTGTGCAACATAAGTGGTTTTAGGGCATGGGATGAACAGAACCATATTAGAAAAATGATAGATGACTACCCAAATGGAATCATGTTTGCAGAGAGTGGTTGGAAGACCACTCAAAAATCCCATGGAAATGGATTCCCATGGATGGGATGGTATGGGAAATGGCTCATAAATACCATGCATGTGGTTAGATGGATTACTTTGTGAACAAAGGAAACATGCCTGGATGAATTTCTCCACCTATTTTGGCAAAGCAGGCCATTATAAGTGGAATTGTATGTTTTGAATGGTCTTCTATATCCAAAAATGGCCTTCGCACAAAGAGGCATGTGCCTCCCAGATAAGAATAAGGACATCCTCTGATTGGGCAACACACAATTGATTCATTTTGTGAATCCAACCTTCATAGATTGTGTAGTCTAGGAAGAGTGTTTGGTTAATAACTATGGGTTTTTGTAGCACTCTCCAAATTTCCATGAAGCATGGATCTATGACATAAATTTTCTTCCAAGCATCATAGGATGCAAATCACACCTCTAAAATGTGCATGACCTGAAGTGGTGGTCAACTCAACAAATATTCTAGTTTGTTAGTGACCCCTTTTTTGTATTTAATCACTAGGTGAAATTTCTAAATATGTGTTTCCCATTTCAAATGTCGTTGTTCCTGAATCATACTCTCAGAATTAAGAAAAATGAGAGGATGGTGGTCCGTGTGTAGAATAGTTTCCTTACCTAGAATTTAGTGCCCCCACTACTTGAACACCTGCACTAGACTGTAGAATGTTTTATTGTATGTGTTGTAATTAATCTTTGTTTCTTCCTGTGTCTCTGAATGGTAGGCCACCGGGTGACCTCCCTATTTAAGTATGCCCCCCATGGAGAATTGAGAGGAATCCGTCTCAATCTAGAATGAATTATATAAGTGTGGTAATCACAGACATGGTGCAAAAGATGACGCTTGTTTTAACCTCTCAAAATGGTGCTGAGATTCTTCATTCTACCAAAACTTAGATTGATTAGATAATTAATGTGAAGGACAAGCCCATTGTGTGAAATGGGATACAAACTTCCTATAAAAATAAAATTTCCCATAAAACACTTCATCATCTGCAAACTTGAGGGCACTTTCCAGTTAGATAATTCTTAGACACAAGAGGGATCTAGGCTCACCCATGTTTTGTACAAAATGAATCCTAAATATTGGATTGAGGTTTTTCCAAAGAAGGATTTATTTTCCTTCACCTCAATCTTGTGTGCCCACAATAATTCAAGCACATTGCCGACATGATGAAAATTCTCTTCCCAAGACCTGCTGAAAATCAATATGTTATCAAAATAAATCACTACAAACTTACCCAAATGAAGCCGGAAGATGTCATCGATTAACCTCATGAATGTTGTTGGCACATTAGTCAGTCTAAATGGCATCACCAACCATTCGTAAAGACCAAAATTGGTATTGAATATTGTTTTCTAGCAAACTATATGATATATGAATATCAAATCCATCTTGGTGAAGAAGGCGACCCCTTGTAAGAGGTCCCAAAAATTCACAATCTGGGGTAAAGTATATTTGTTTTTAATGATAGACTTGTTAAGGGATCAGTAATCAATAACTAAATGCCACTCAAAAGTCTCCCTTTTGGGAATAATAAATGACAGAGAGGTGCAGGGGGGAGAAGGAGGGTTAAATATGGCCATATTATAATAGTTTGTGAATTTGGTGGTCGACTTATGTAGCCTCTCAGGGGGCAAGGTGATATGATGGTGAATTTGGCAAGGAGTCACTAGGAATGAGATCAATTGTTTGTCTGGTGGATCATGACGTGGGTAGGAAATTGGGTGGTTAAAAACATATGTTAATTCATTGAGGAGAGAAATTATTTCGGGAGGTGTCAGATTGGTGAGGTTATTTGTCTTAATAGGGTGCACCAAACACAAAGAAATGTCTTTACGGAGACTGAACTTCTTAACTGTTTCTTTACCAGTAAGGGGAGAGGTGGCTTTCGAAGAAGATAAAGTAAGAACATAGGTGTCCATTTCATGTTGTAGGTGGTACTGATGATATTTTTCATGGTACACAGTGTGTCAATCTTGTTGGTAAGGGAGGCCTAGCAAGAAATGTTCACAATCGAGGGGTGCAACATCACACACTACTATATATAAAAAAGGGCCAATAGTAAAGGTGATGGCACAACATCGGGCTACAAGAATATGAGGGAATCCCTTTTGTACCTAGTTGAGCTAATATAGATCCAAATGCAGAGTGGTAAGGAGCTACAATCCATTGACTAAATCTTGGGACAATAGATTCTTTTGGCTTTCGTTGTCTAGTATGAGGGTGGCCAACTCATGCTTAATTTGAAATTTATGATTGAATAAGGGAACAATAGTATTAACTATGTCTAGGTATTTCATCTAGATGAGAGAGGCGTCAACTTCGGTTGCGTTATCAGGATATACAATTTCTAGTTGGTCTAGGGGTTGTGTTTGAGAGACCTATGCAGCTAAATTATTATTGGTTCGTAAATTTTTAAGGGAGTGACAATCAATATAGGTGTGAGAGTTATTCATATGAAATATGCACCAGGTCACGTTTTTGAAAGTGGAGGAGGAAGGTGGTGCAAATGGAGAATAAGAAATATTGTGAGTGGTCAGGGAAGATTGGAATTGAGGAGATCGGATGTGATGACCCACCTTGCGTTCCATGGACACGGCCTGTAAGAAGGACTTTTCCAAGGAAAAACTCTCGAACAAATGAACTTTGTGATGTAGATGAATTAATAAACCATAATTGAACTTGATAATTAATACGTGCTTTGGATCATTTATGTGTAGCTAGATGTGCAATTTGCAGAAGATGTCTTTGTAGCTTTGGACGAACTAATTGGAGAGTTTATGAAGCTACAACCATTTGCAAAACATGTTCTCGAATTATCCAGGTGGATAAAATTTCTCTCTCAAGGGATAAAATAACTCATCCCATGAATTTATGCATGCATTACCCATTATTTTTGTCTCACCAAGCTCAATGAACAATKCACATGTAATGCAACTCAAATTTCACAAATATWTTTTTTTTAATGGGGACAAACTAATGTCTATTGTGTATGAAAATTGTTCATGTCACAAGACAAATTATGTCTTAATCCATTAATTAACTACSTSGTATGTGTAGCATTATCATCACTTGTTYTAAAAGGTTGCAAGAGTTCTTAAGTTSAACACATCGTTTGTTGTTAGACGTCCTTATTTAKAATTAAAATTATAGTGTTGACGTGTTAGTTTCTATACCTATCAAGGTCCATGGCYTAGCCATAATTTTGCAACCTAATTATATAAGTGTTACGCTATGTGTGTAAAACATTTAACGATATAATTGAAGGCTTACTAGATAATCCTTACACTATGTTCATAACACATCTAACAATATGTTCAAGACTTACTATATAAGACTTATTATATAAAACTTACATTATGTTCATAATACCTTTAATTGATGTATTCAAGATTTAATACTTACACTATGTTTACATAGGAAAGGTTCTAGGGTTTATAACCACTAACTCTAGACCAACGCGTTGGTTTCCAAGTCCCAAAGTAATGAACCATGATATGGAACTTATGATCCACATAAATATGAATTCATGACCCTAATGAGACCCCACTGGTTCGCATTGCAATTAAATTAGGGCCTTTATGGAAATCGAGAAGCATTTAAGGGTGCTAGTTACCGAATTGTCCGAACCTAGACTTAGGGTATTAAGATGGTCGTAACCATTAATGGTGTCAGGTCAACATTACTCCTTCTAGTATGACGTTGCAGGAAAGACCCACTTCAGGCTCGCCACTTAATCTGGATTCACATGGTGTGGTGAGGGTGGCGTACTATTCAACCCTCCCCAAAATCGAGAGGCACAGATGCCATCACAATCACAGTTATTCCATTTTGGTTTTGTTACTCTATGTGTTTTACCTCCGCGATGGTAAACTTGTTCGGCTATGTGGTAGCATGGTAACAATGGTCATGATGGTAACCTTATTCAACTTTGTGGTAACAAGGTATAAATGGTCATGATGATACTCTTGTTCGGATCTGTGGTAGTAAGGTAGCAATGGCCGCGAAGGTGACTTGTTCGGGTATGTAGCAGCAAGGAAGAAATCACAATTTTAGTCGGTACCTTTTATGGTGTAGCAACCACTTTTGCAAGTTTTCCCTCGTCTAGTACACAGTAAGTCCTCCCTTCTGATTATCTTACTGTCCAGACTCATTGTTTCGATGCAATAGTGTTAATTAGGTTTGAAAGTAGTGTTTTTGTATAAAAGGGTTTTACCAACATTTGTTGCATGACGCCTTCCCCGTAATTTTGGATGTCCTATGTATCGTGCCTTCCTTTATATTACACATCCCCTGTGCGATGGTTTAATGTGTTGTCCTATACTCTGCATATTATACTCTTTGTGGCTACAGTCCTCTATCTATTTAGAACTTGTGTTCTCTGTGGGATATCTCTCTATCTATACAGAGTGTGTGTATTGTGATTCTCTGCCTATGCAATATATTCTTTGTGGAAGACCTCTCTGTCTGTGCAGAATGCATGTTCTCTACGTATCCATCTATGCAATATATTTATTTGAGGAAGGTCCCTCTATCTAAGTAGAACACGTGTTCATTATATCTCTGTCTTTGTAATACGTTTCTCTATGGAATCTCTCTTTGTCTATGAAGAACGCATGTTCATTATATCTCTATCTATGCAATACATTTATTTGTGGAATGTCTCTCGGTCTATGCAGAACGCATGTTCATTGTTCTTCGTTCATGCAATACAATTCTTTGTGGCCTTTTCTTTGGTTGGTTTCTATGTATGGAATATTATAATCGACCGTGTTAAGCCTTTTTAACACGTAACCTAAGTTAGGTTATGGCCGGGTAATAATTCTTGTGTCCTTAACTTCGGTTGTGCTCATTAAAATATTCGCACACTTAAATAGTTTTTTTACAGGTTTTCTCATTTATTCTGTTTGAAATGTATATATCTATACACTGTGGTTTTTGGGAAAAAACCCTGAATCGTTGAAAGGGGTACCACACCTCATTATACAAATTTTATTGGTTAAAATAATTCCTTGTCGCAGAGTTTCATGCCCTATATCCATTATACACCACAATCCATGGTTTTGAATATTATCTTGATGAATTAGGATGAAAACCATACACAATCCTTGAGAATATCGTATTTCATACCAAGCTTAATTCTGTATTTCATTTTAATAATGATTTGGGTCCTTAATGACTCCTTTACATACTTGGGTCGCCTCCCAAGCGTCGTTGTGGTATTTCCAAATTTGATTTCTTTAATTGTATATCTGGCATAAAAATTCCAAATTGCAAAACGATAATTCTCTGTCCTTAGTCTTGTACTTACTATTTCCCTTGTTGTAAGTATTCATTCTTGTATGTGCATAAGGTATCTCTGTTTTAAAATGATTGGTTTATACAGTACTTTGGCCCTTTCTAAGGAATTTAATTACTCTTCTCCCAAGTACTCTTCTCTAGTTATTATATCTTGTTTCTCTCGGTATCCATTTTTACTTTGTCAATATTTTTATTTTATCAACTTATATCCTATAGGTTATTCAGATTTATGTTCTCAAAACAAATATTTGCTTATGTTTTCTGCTTGCATAATTAATAATAAATTCACAAATATATACACTGATGATGGGTCCATGTTTGTCTTGCGAGGTCCATGTTTGTCTTGCGAGGGAACCCATCATATGAACAACGCACCCACTCCCCTTCTCTATCTTGTATTGATGGATTCACAAGTCAGTGAGGATGCTCCATATCATCATCGAAACCCAAGTTAAGTAATTTTAATTATTTAATTTGATACATTAGTAACTTACTAAAATCATTTATATGTTTTCTATAGGTTTGGGAGGCACCCCATGCACTTGGAGAAGTACGCAGCCTATCCACAAAAGGTATTCAGGTTCCATCTTCTTCCACCAGTCCTTGCGAGAACTCAGAGACAGTTTATGTAGTCTGTTTAAATTTTTGTTTCGATTAGATAGGGAGTCATGCTATTTGAGGAACTCAACTGTAACTTTGAACTATTGATGGTAATAAAGATGTGTGTCATTTTTTGTCAAATGGCCTGTACTCTACTTTATCATTTTTCTTTCTTTCATATTTGACAAAACATATGTTGGGACTCTTATTATTGTGTTTGACATAATAAAAACAATTATAAAGTAGTTTTGTTTACGCTTATATATATATATATATATATATATATATATATATATATATATATATAAACTACAATGTTAATAACATATTATATTGGAACTGTTATTCTTTTGTTTGTCATAACGACAACAAATATACAGTAGTTTTGTTTATTCTTATATATGTATGTATTCATATATATATATATATATATATATATATATATATATATATATAAACTACACTTGTTAATAACATACTACTAAAACTATTTTACATAAGGGTAACCCATATCAACTAATATAGATATATAGTTCTTTCAACCAGATTTGGTTATAAATGTAATAAAAAATATATCAAAACAACTATATAAATACTAAAACATCATTAGCATAGTACCAAATTAAATACACTGCTGAAAAATCCATATCTGAAAAAGATGATGCTCGGAAACAAACGAAACAACCAAGTTCCACCCTCACCACACCATATGAAGCTAGCTTAAGTGGTGAGCCCAAAGTGGGGATTTCCTGCAATGTCAGACCAAAAGGAGTAATGGTGACCTGACACCATTAATGGTTACAACCAGCTTAATACCCTAAGTCTAGGTTCAAACCATCCAACAACTACCACCCTTAAATGCTTCTCAATTTCGATAAAGGCTCGAATTTAATTGTAATGTGAATCAATGGGGTCTCATTAGGGTCTAGACTACATAGTTATGTGGATCGTAAGTTCCATATCATTGTTCATTACATTGGGACTTGGCAACCAACACATTGGTCTAGAGTTAGTGGTTATAAACCCTAGACCCTTTCCTATCTAAACATAGTGTAAGTATTAAATCATGAATGCATCAATTAAAGGTATTATGAACATAATGTAAGGATTATATAGTAAGTATTATATATTAAGTATTGAACATATTGTTAGATATGTTATGAACATAGTGTAAGGCTTATCTAGTAAGTCTTGAATTATGTCGTCAAATGTTTTATAAACATAGCGTAACACTTATATAATTGGTTTACACAATTATGGCTAGGCTATGGACCTTGATAGGTTTAGCCATTAACATGTCAATGCTATAATGTTACATTTAAATAATGAATCCTAACAACAAACTATGTGTTGAACTTAAGAACTCTTGTATCTTTTTAGAACAAGTGATGATAATGTTACACTTACCAGTTAGTTAATTAATGGATTAAGAAATAATTTGTAGTGTGACATGAACAATTGTCATACATAATAGACATTAGTTTGTCCCCATTAAAAAAATACTTATTTGTGAAATTTGGGGTACATTACATATGGTATTAGAGATGTAGGTTACAACGCTTGGACCTGAGGGAAATAATTTTTTTTTATTGTGTTTACTTGAATAAAATCTAACAAACACATTTAATGTTACAAACAGAAAAACAATTTGTCTCTTGTGAAAATCTCAACATAGAATGAGGAAGGAGACAGACCTAAAGGGAATCCAAACCAAGAACTTCCTAGAGACCTAGAGCATAACAATGAAAGAAGTTCAACCACTCAATTATTGGAAATGATGCGTAACCTCGTGTAATTACAATGATTTAAAGAAGATAACGAAAAGTTGAAGAAAGCACGGGAAAATCAGTTGGAAATAAATGAAATACTGCTACGCAATATAGTGACAAAGAAAATTCCAAAGGGTAATTAAAAAGACAAAGAGGTCAGAAAAAAGTCTTGGAAGAACTCTTGTCATGAAATAAAAAAAGAGGATAGTTCTTCTGAAGACACGCACATGACAAAAAACAAAGCATATACAGGAAGAAAAAGAAAACAAGTCGACCACCTGGAAGATGAATTCAAGAAAATGAAACCTTCCACGTTTGATGAAGAATCAAAGATTGACAAGGAGGCTAAATCACAGTTACTAGATATAAAGAAACACTTCCATATTTATAACTACTCTAGTAATATGAAAGTTAGAATGACCATTTACAACTTAAAAGGAAAATCTAGTATTTGGTGGAAAGACCTAAAATTAGCCAAGGGATTGAAAGAAAAATGAATGGAATGGTCAGATTTTAAAAATGATTTCAAGAAGTAGTACTTATTAGAAAGTTATTATGAAAGAAAAAATAGGGAATTTTACAAACTGTGACTAGGAAAAATGGCCATGGATGATATGATAAATAAATTTCTAGATCCGTTGAGGTTTGTACCATACATCAAAGAGGAAAAAGTAAAGATATAAAGGTTCTTGATTTGTCTACCACATTCGTACAAAGACATAATTGAATTTGAAAATACCAAGTCTCTAAATGAAGTGTTTAGAGAGGCTCAGATGTGCTATGATCAGTACAAACAGAGATTTGAAATTCCCAAGGAATGGAAAGACAAGAAACATGACATAATGAATCAACATAAGAAAGGATTCCAACCAACCCCTTTCTGTAATATGGAGAAAGGTTTCCAAAATAAGTATTATCATTCAAATACAGAGAATTCCCAAGGGGGAAATAGACCAGTTAATTTGGGAGTCAAGAAGCTTGGGGATAGTCCCAGAGAACCATTGAAGTGTTGGGAGTGTGGAGGAAACCACTTGAGGAGAAATTATCCATGCTTAAATCCCTTAGCAAGAACTTCAATCCATAACCTTCAAGAGTCTTCAACAGTTGGAGATATTGGTAGAAGCATGCATAAATCAATGCATTTGTGGATGGAAGACAAGCAGATCATCAATCTACTATTGTGGAAGTTGAAGGTAAAATGCATGCCCACAATGTCTCTATACTAATTGACCCAGTAGCTAGTTTGAGTTATATTACTCTAGCTTTAGTTGAATTGTCCAAGTTAAAGAAGGTAAATCATGCTAAGTCCTTCTTAGTACAGTTAGCAATAGGGACCAAAAGAAAGGTAACCATTTTTATTTCTGATTGTGAATTAAGAATAGATGGTCAAAGTACAAAGTTAAATATGAACATATTACCTTTGGGGTCTTACGATTTAATCATTGGAATGGATTGGTTAGAGAAACATAAAGTGGCATTAAAATGTTACGAAAAATTCGTTTGTGTACAAAGATTGAAATAACATAGTTAGAATGGTACAAGGAATCAAAAAACAAGTTTATGTTAGGAAAATATCAGTGATGCAATTTAATAAATGTATGAACAAAGGTTGCCAAATTGTTGTAGGAGAATCTTTACACCTCATCATGTGCACCAACAAGCCGACATGTAGGCATTCATTGGAGAAAGGTAGAGGCCTCGAACCTTTCATTTTTTAAATTTGAAATATGACCCTATACGTATTTATGTGTAAGGTTAAGTAAATCCAAGCCATGCCTTTGTACAGGTAGTGGATAAGGTCATCTTAATGGTTGATTGTAAGCAGGTCTAGATCTGATTCATGTCTAGATCTTCATTCATTGTAATAAGTCATAGGGATAAGGTGTCTTAACCGACACAATGATGGCACTAAGGTGGTGGAAAGGATAGGCTCGTTGAGCCATTTTTTGTAAAAGATAAATGTATTAAATTGAGAGAGAGAGAGGAAGTAGTAGGAGGAGAGAGTTGTAGAGGAGATATCAAGAGAGGAGAGGAAGCATTGAGACTCTGTTGCAGTCCAGCCTTTGTAAACATCTGTATAGACATTCAAAGATAATACAAAAAAACATTTTTCCTATCTATGAGGTTCCTGTCTATACTTATCTGGTTTCTATATGGTGTTCTCATTATCTGAGTTCATTCGAGTACCTATGATGTTTTCTTTCTGTTTTCTATGTTTTATGTCTTCATATGCATGAGTATGCTTTCATGGGTATGGGTGGAAACCTGTGAGGTTTCTTAAATTTCAATTGTTACTCTTCTTGAAAGATTCAGTGCAAGGAGTGCACAGTGCCCGCAAGGAGTGCAAAGGGTGTGTCAAATTCGACTTTGAAGCTAAGGGGAGATAACTTGAAATTTTGCAGAGATTTGGTGCAAAGAGTGAACAGTGCCTGCAAGGAGTGCGCAGGCCGAGATTCACTGATAGGACTCCAACTCTGATGAGACATAGAGGGGATTTTTCTCATAAAGAATGCAAGGAGTGCACAATTTCTCAAAGGAGACCGAAGTTCGAAGAAGTCGTACGCAAGGTGTGCATAGGGCCAAAACTTAGCTAACTGTTGAGGAAGTGAACCAATGGAGCGCAAAGAGTGTGTGAAAGGTTCTAAGAGACCTTTGGAGTCTCGAGGTGAACAAGTGAAAGGAGTGCATGGGAGGAACTTAGAAATATTTTCTAACTTTGAAGTTTCCAAGCATTTGGGAGGAACCACAGAGGAAGTGTGTTGAGGTTTGTAAAATCTTCCGAGGAACCAAGATGAAAAGAGATAGCAGTCAAGACTCCCGTAAGAGGAAGGAAAGGTGTGCATAAAGGAGAAGGTACATGATTTGTCGATTTTCAATGAGAGAGAAGATATGGATCGTCATATCAGAGTCTAGGAAGAGGAAGAACGCATCTAGTGGAGGACCGTCAAATACAGAAGACATATGGACAAGATCCATTTCGGGAGTCAACAGGTTATCAAAAAACCATCAGACCTGGGGAGAGTGCGAAGAGTATAAATGTGGAAGCCTCTCAGGCTTCACACATTTGTCATTATTGGAATGCAGAAGAGCATGTGTGAGCAAAGTACTGGAACCTGAACCAATCAGGACTTTTCATTACTAAGGACACGTGTCAGAGGATTATCCTTTTCAGAATCCCGATAGTCCTAGGAAAATAGAGAAGTAAAGTGTTCAGGTCCCTGAAGTCATATGGACCCAAAGATATCTTCATCGTCCATCAGTTGGGATGCACTTCAGAGGAATCGAGGCATGGAGCATGCAAGTTAGACAAATCTCTAACAAGAGAAGCTCATTGTGACCATCTGATTGGGTGGTTGGGTGTCACCAGATCCAATAACGTCAGGGGTTGAGGACTTGGGGTAGAAGTGTGTAGTGTGGAGCAAGATTCCCTGAAGGCTTGAAGGCTGAAAATTATCCAAGCCATCCAAAGGGGTAGACACATGGCGGGAGATCCCATGTCCCAGAGGAAATAATTTTGGAGGTATGGTGTTGTGGAAGAGTGAACGTGGGGGAGGATCATGTAGCACTCGATCCGAGGCATTGGGTGCAAATAATTTTGGGAGAGAAAGGTGTTAGAGAGTTTGAAATGCACGAACATCGAAATCTGAAGAGGGTCTCAACCGTTGGTTGTGGGAGAGATAAGGATCGTTGATCGTCTGGGAGAATTCAGGGTTTGTGATTCTACAGAAATGGTGAATCTATTTTCAAAAGGCACAAAGACTGAAACTCCAAAGTGCCAAAGGAGGATAGGTTGTGGTTCATATCCTATGTCACGCAGAGATAAAGGATAGTGGGAAGAGATAGCGCACAGAATGTCAAAATCTTTAAAGAGCTAAAGAAAAGGGTCGTGGGTACTATATGACTTGCGCTAGAGGTTAAAGGGAATATGTTAAGTTGATTTGGGACTAGAAAGGTCCTGAAGAGACAATTCGGATCAGGAATTTTAAAGATACTAGATTGCGAGGTCGCGTAGCCCCATAGGAAAGTAGGGGGTCACCATCAAGTGGTATCAGAGCCAAAAAAAGTTCTGTAGAACATAGACAAAGGAGATAAGGTGAATAAATATAGTTGATACCATTAGGTGTTATCATAACTTTAATTTGTCTGTAGAAAACAGGAAAATGGAGAAGACAGAGTACTAATGCTTTGTAAATTATAGTTGCACGCAAAAAACAACAAATGGATAGCCAGGTGAGAAGCAGGATGATGCTGGAGATGCTCTCAGTTGAAGAGTGATCAATATACTTTCCAGGAGGGTAGGAAGAGAGAGATGGATACTAAATTCCATATGTGTGGTCAAGGAGAAGACCACCCATATAAGGATAAAGAGCTCAAGGATATTAGAGAAGAGATAGAGAGGATGACATTGAAGATGCACCAGGAAGCGAAGGTACACTGGACATATGGATGGCCTTTGAAGAGAAAATAAAAGTGGCCTATCCAAAAGTTGTTGGCTATAAGGAAACAACAAATGTTAAGAAAGTGGCTGAGGCATGTTGAAAACCTCAGTGGAAAAGAGGAGAAGATGATTCACATCTGGGAGTTAGAAACTGGGAGAAATCTCGTTGATCAAGGGGAAGTGAGATCAGTTGGTATCATAAGCTATCAGGAGGGAAGTGGTACATTTTCAAGTTGCCAGGTGGGTAATGAAATGGGATAAAGTCGGGATCTCATAAGCTGCCAAGAGGGTAGAAAAGAAGTCTTAGACTTCCAAGTGGGTAAGGTAGATGAGTTGAGGCTAGCTAAAAATCTCAAGAGCTTAGAGGAGAGTTCATATCAGCAAGGAGTGCTGACAGAGGGAGATCATAGGAGCATTCTAATCATTAGGGGAATTCAGATATTCCTACCAAATAGTCCAACAGAGGCTAGTTCCATTGTTTCACATGAGGAGGTGGTACGACAAGCATCCAAGAAAGAGGTCATGGAGAAAAATGTTTTTGAAATTAACTGTGTCTTTGATACAGGTGCAGCAGGGGAAAGGCAGGCAGTAGAGGCATAAAAATCTGCCAATGTCATAGAAGAATAAGGTGATCATTTTGAGGAATGGCTCAAAAATTTCAGCCAGGGAGATGAATAGGAGATGCATGTAGAATTGAAGTCTGCAGTAGAAGAGGAAGAAAAAAACATGTACTTTGTTGAACTGTATAAGGAATTGGAATCCCTGGAGAGAAGGGTGATAGTGAAAATTTGACACATACAACAGGTCAGGTTGGAAACAAGTGGAGGAGCATACCAGCCCAAGGAAAAGCTGGAGGAAGCCGGGAATATGCCAACAAAGGAGCTGAAAAAAGTCAATCTGTTAGAAGAAGAGGAATATGAGAAACGACTCAATGGTAAAACTACACAATGGGATCCTACATTAGAGTGTTCAACTATTTCCATGGGAGATGAAGATGACGTGGGGGATCAAGTTTATCTACCCATTGGTAAGGAGAAACCTAGTAGAGAAGTCTACGCGAAGGGAAGAGACAACCAGTAGAAACTGACATGAAGGAGGAAGAGCACACATTTCAATGTGCCCAAGAAAGAGGAAGAGATGAGCATTGATATGAATGGATCAAAATTTTCAGCCCGAAAGTTGAGTAGGAGATGACTGTAGAAGGTGAATCTATAGAAGAGGAGAGAGCATCAAATAGCATGATTTTTTCTGATCTATGTGAAGAATTGGAATCACTCAAGAGAAGGGTAAATATGCAAGGTAAGCTAATCCAACAAGTCGGTTTGGAAGTAGAAGAAAAGGAGAAAATGCAACAGGGAAGTTTCCATGAAAGGGAGAAGAACCAGCCATTAGACCAGCTGGAAGAGGTGATAAAGGAGATAAAAATATTGATACTCGAAGCAACACAAGAAATAGTCAGCTGGAGGAAGATGATCCGAGGAGAACTTGTTGCGGCAGCAGTAAAGAAGAAACAACAGTAGCAACAAAGAAGAGGAGTAGATGCACAGCTCCAAGAAGAAGTTTGGTATCCCGGAGGATTTCAGCAGAGATGGGGAGCTCATGAGAAGGAGCTCATGATTTTTTCGCAGCAATGGAGTATGATGCAGGAGTATATTTTCACCTCAACAGGTGCACCAACAAGCCAACACATATGTGTGCATTAGAAAAAGGGAGAGGCCTCGACCCTCCCATTTTTCAAATTTGAAATATCAACCTATACAAATTTATGTGTAAGGTTGAGTAAAGCCAAGGCATGCCTTTGTATAGGTATTGGATAAGGTCGTATTAATGGTTGAATATAAGAAGGTCTAAATCTAAGTCAGGTCTGGATATTCATTCATTGTAATGAGTCATAGGGATAAGGTGTCTTAACTGAGACAATTATGGAAGTAAGGCGATGGAAAGGATAGGATCAATGAGCCCCTTTTTTGTAAAAGATCAATGTATTAAATTGAGAGAGAGAGAGACAGAGAGGAAGTAGTAGGAGGAGAGAGTTGTAGAGGAGAGCTCAAGAGAGGAGAGGAATTGGTGAGACATTGTTGCATTCCATCCTTTGTAAATGTTAGGACCCTATAATGTACCTTTTTGCTCAAACTTTTTGCTACCATTACATTCTTTTTCCACTCACATTTAAGCTTACATTATCACCTTACCCTATCTTTCCAAAGGTATATAAAGTCTCTTCTCTTTTCTATATGTTTAATTTGTTTTACATGTAATTTTACATTACTCTCATACTTAACCATCGACCAAAAATATATAGTGTTGAAACAGTTCGAACTACAGATTATTGTTGTTGCTTAAAG
>ML792237.1:106796-119809 GCA_009831015.1 Picea engelmannii | reverse complement strand
AAAAACCCCAACCCCCCACTTGCATAACTAGCCTAATACCTATTAAAACAAAGCTATATCAGACAGAGAGATCCCTCTCTGAGTCTTGGAGGGATAGATCCAAGACTCGAAGTGGTTTTGATGTTGCCTCTGTGACTGCCTTTTAGCCTTGGGAAAATTACAGAGTGCTAACAGAGTCATCAATCAAAATGGGTTTCTGTATGTTATGAATTAAGGAAGTTGAAGGAGCATGAAAGGCTCTATGCCACTCATGATTTGGAGTTGGAACCCATAGTGTATGCCTTGAATAAGTCGAGGAACTACCTCATGGGAAAGCGTTTTGAGCTGAGGACATACCTTAATGGTCTGGAATAATTTTTTGATCAACCAACTCTAAATGCCAGGCAAAGCACATGCTTAGAGTTTCTTAGTGAATATGAATTTCAAATAAAGCATATCAAGGGGAAAGAGAACAAATTGGCTAATGCCATCAGCAGAAGGGTGCATGAGTTGAATGCTACAACCATTAACATGTACCAGTCAGATTTAAAAGATAGATTTGTAGAGGCTGGAAAATCAGATTTGTAGTACATGGAATTGGTAACAAAATTGCAGCAAGGTAAAATGCAGCAGAAGGTTGAGGATTATGAATTGGTAATTGATGGAATCCTTCTGTAAAGAAATAGACTCTATGTACCCAACTCTTTTGAATTGAGGAGTGCAATTTTAAAATAAATAAATAATGTGCCTTATGTAGGACACCCAAGATATCAAAAAACAATCAAAAGCAATCAAAAGCCAATATTATTCGCTAGGCATGAAGAGGGAAATTGTTGATTTTATTGTTAAATGCTTAAAATGTCAAAGGGTAAAGGTTGATCATAGAAACATGGATGGGTTACTACATCCATTACCCATTCCTGAGTGGAAATCGGAAGTGGTAACAATGGATTTCATCACAGGATTTCCCAGAACAAGCAAGCAACATGATGAAATTATGGTAGTGGTGGACAAGCTTACTAAAGTTTCCCATTTCATTCCTATGAAGACTACTCATAAATAAACTAATGTTGTTGGTATTTATATGAAGTGGCACATTTTCATGGTGTACCCAAGACAATTGTGTCTGACAGAGACCCAATGTTTACATCAAAGTTCTGGAAGGGGTTATTCAAAGGGTTTAGAACAAATCTGAACTTCAACACTGCTTATCATCCTGAGTCTGATGGGCAGACAGAGAGGGTGAACAAAGTGATAGAAGATATTCTAAGAATGTATGTGATGGACAAAGCCTCTAAATGGGAAGATTATCTACACTTGGTAGAATTTGCCTACAACAATGGGTATCAAGCAACCCTGAAAATGAGCCCATTTGAAGAACTTTATGGAAGAAAGTGAAACACTGTAGTAAGATGGGACAACCCAAGTGATATGGTAGTGGTTGGGCCATAGTTTCTTAAGGAAATGGAAGAACAAATGTTGAAGATTAAGAACAATTTGAAGGATTTCCATGACAGGAAGAAAATTTATGTTGATAAGACATAACACACAGGGAATTTAAAGTAGGGGTTCATGTATTCCTGAGAGTGAAGGCCAACATAAGTTCCTTGAAGTTAAGAAATTGTTCAAAGTTGGCAGCTCAGTTTTTAGGATATTTAGACACTTAGGAGTTAGTTAAGAACCACTTGGTCTAATGTGTCGTTCTCTAAAAGTGTGTTTGTTAGTGTATTTAATTACTATGCATTAGTATGGATTTGCAGTTAGGACATCTTACGGTCACGATATGTTCCCAACAGAGAGTGATCCGACGGTTCATACTCTCCTCGATCTTAAAAACCATTGATCTGTGGATTAACACCCGATTGGTCCATGATCTCTATTTAAAGAGCATGGAGGGTCATTTGTCGATGATCTATTGTGAGAAAATATCTTGTAAAATATCTTTGTAATCTTTTTCTTTTGCATTAATAAACTACTCTGAGTGGTCGTGTTGGATGGGGCCGTGGATGTTTCCCCGTAAGGGTTTTACCACGTTAAAACATCGATGCCTTGATATTTGATATGGTTATTGAGTGGTTATTGAAGGTGTTTTTCCTCTGTTGAAATACCTTTGTTGTGAAACATGGTATCAAACCCTGTTTTAAGACCCGTTCCTATTGTAGATCGAGATCGTGAAGACGAGTTGTCTCATCTCCATTTTTTTCATTTTCGTACATTTATGGGTTGAGAAGACTGTTTCATTGCTTCCGGAGCACTCGTTTCATTTAGGAACACTTTTCATTTCACTCAAAAAGGTTTCTGTTTTCCCAGGAAACGACCATTACACTCACATCCGGAGGTATAAATCTTGAATACAAATTTTTCAAATTTTTGCAAAGTAGTATTTTGGTTTTATTTCGGTTTTGTATTATTTATTTATGGGTTGCTACTCTTTTATATCTTCATATGGTATTTTCCCTGTGTGATCTTGGCAAATCAGAAACATATAGGAAAATGTGCATCTTTCGGGTAAGCTAACTGAGATCTAACCCTTGTTGTCACCGAGAAGTGGAATTTTTTTCTTGTGTGAAAAGAGTTTTTTTTAGCACGCTCTCCAAGACCGTGAACAAAAACAACAACAACAACACCCCCAATCCTCCTTCTGAACAACAACAACACCTCCAATCCTCCTTCTGAACATTACAATATGTTTTGCTAGACTATTTGGTTAAAATTTGCCTTATTAAGTAAGAGATCTTGAGTTCAAGTCTCTTTTTTGTTACTTTTTTTGAAAAAGTTCATGCTAAAATTGTAAAGTGTATTTCACTTCAAGTATAAAACTAAATCACTATAAGTAGTTTTAATATTTTATTTTAGAGTTATTTATTTTGCATGCATCTTTTCTGTTATAAAGTAATTTCATTGTAAAAGTGATCTCCACTTCTCTTTATAAAAGTCAATCACTTCATAAAGAAACTTACACTATCACATGGTCATTTGGTTACTGTTTATGATTTTGTTTAAAAGGGAATAACTCTCACATCCAAAGTTCATTTTCAGTGCCGTTTCTTTTAAAACCACATAACCTTTTGAACTCTTTCCATCCATATCATCAGTTTCAGTTTTTAAATTCATATTATCTACATATTTAATATGGATTATACAAGTAATGTCTTGCTTACCAGCACCAACTACTTCCAATGGAAATCTCATATGGAAGATTTATTAAGAAGTAAAGGATTGTACCAGATTACCTTGGGAAAGGAAAAATCACCCATTGATGATGATAGGAAATCCAAATGGACTAATAGGAGTGATGAAGCATGTGGACTAATCAGAATGTCCATCTCTCCTGATTTAAGGTTCCACCTTAAAGAAATTGATGACCTCGAAGAAGCTTGAGAAAAGATTGAATTTGTGTTTGGTAAACTCAATATTATTCAAGCACAACAGTTAGAAAATCAAGTATTGACCTTCATTCCAAGTGATTTTTCTGGCCTTGGAGACTATCTGTCTAATTTTAAAACACTCAAAATTTTATGTGAATAATGTTAGATAAAAATGGATGAAAATCATTGCATCTATCTTATTCTTTCTAATCTAGGTAGTGCATATTATGTGTTTGTATCTACCTTTTATCTGTGAGAGAGGCTCTAGGGAAATCTTATCAAAAACCCACTCTTGAGTCCTTTTGTGTTTCTTTGATTAGAGAGGAAGATAAGATTGTACAACTTGGATTGATTAACACTGCAGATACCTCCAACAAAGCCTTAGTTGCCCAACAGAAAGATAAACCCAAGTATCCTAAGAAGCAACATCCTTGCTACAACAAAAAGAAACATAAGGGTCCCAAACTCACTCAGACAATTTCAGCTCCTAATGGTGACAAAGGTGAAAAATATGAAAATAAGAAGACTAAGTGACATTGCAACTTTTGTGATAAAGATGGTCATGATGAGTCCAAATGTTTCAAGAAGATGGAAAATTTAGAAGCAACAATGAAGAAGAACAACATTAGTATTGATTCTTCTTCTTCTTCTTCTTCTCATGGACATGCACTTTCCACTTCTGGTTTCTCCTTCAATACAACTTCTTATTCTTCTTCTGATGAGTGGCTTATTGATTCTGGAGCATCTTATCATATGGCTAATGGTAAATACATATTTTCTACTCTAAATGAATGTAACACCAAGAAAATATTTGTTGGTGATGATAGATCTCTTAGTGTTGTAGGATCTGGAATAGTTCAAGTAGATAATGATCATTTCAATGATGTGTTATGTGTTCTAAGTCTTTCTTGTAACCTTCTATCAGTATATCAAATCAATCATTTAGGTTAAGGTAAAACCATAGAGTTTTCACCTCACCAAGTTGTAATCAAGGATATAAAAGATCCTAAGAATGTTATTGCAACTGGAATTGTTGATGATATTACTAGGTTGTACAAGTTTGATAACTTTGGGTCATCACTTTTTTCATCAGTTTTTATTGTTCATAGCGATGACTTGAGCAAACTTTGGCATGAGTGGTTTGGTCATCTAAACTATCGATCATTGAAACAAATATGTAATCAAAATATGGTGACTAGTCTTCCTCTTCTTTCATGCAGAGATGGTGTTTGTACCGGTTGTGTTCTCGGCAAACATCATCAGGACAGATTTGACAAACATGCCTATTGGCACACCTCAGGCCCTTTGCATCATTTTCACAATGATTTGTGTGGTCCACTTTCTTCTCCTTCCTTTTTGGGTGCAAGTATTTCTTAACTTTCATTGATGATTTTTCTAGACGTACTTGGGTTTACTTCTTAAAACTTAAGAGTGAAGTTTTTGACAAGTTTTTGGCCTACAAGGCCCTTGTAGAAAAACAATCTGGACATCAAATTCAAAAGTTAAGAACAGACAATTGAGGTGAATACGTGAACAATAATTTTATAATTTATTGCACTACACGGGCCATCCAAATGAAACACATTGTTCAATATACACCACAACAAAATGGTGTTGCTGAAAGAAAGAACCACACATTAAAATAAATGGCTAATTGTATGATCCAATCTAAGGGATTAAGTCTAAAGTATTTGGCGGAAGCAATCAACTGTGAAAATTACATATTCAATCACACTCCCACAAAGGCTCTTAAAAATATAACACCGAAAGAAGCTTGGAATAAAATTAAACCAGAAGTAAGTCACTTCCGTGTATTTGGCAGTATAGCATGGGCTCACATTCCTGATGAGAAAAGGAAAGCATTGCAGCCTAAAAGTGAGAAGTGTATATTTGTTGGTTATTATGAAGATTTCAAAGGTAATAAACTTCTTTAACCACATTGTAATGAAATTATTCTTAGAAGAGATGTTAAATCTGATGAAAATCTCTTGGACTACGAGCCTAATTCGATGGTTGTGCCTTCTTCATCCTGCGATCCCTCTTCGGCATTCGTGCCTTCTTCTATTCCTATTCTAGTTTCTTCTTTAGATGATGATAGTGAGGATGAAAATCCACCTTTTCCTTCTCACCTTCCTCTAGATGGTTCCTTTTAACCCGAACTCTCACCAGTTCCATCACTTCCTAGATGGGTTCGTTCAACATGAGAAGCAGTTGGTGCTCTTTTCGGTGATCCTTCATATCAACATCGAACACATTTGCAGTTCCAGTGAGCCTCTTCTCTTTTGGCTCAAGTTTCAGAGACTCATGATCTATAGAAATTTGCAGAAGCTTCAGGTCATCCAGATTGGGATACAACAATTAATGAAGAGTATAGTTCTTTAATGGAAAACGATACTTGGGATCTTGTACCTCTTCCAAAAGGAAGAAAACTTATCAGATGTAAATGGGTCTACAAAACTAAGTATGCATCATATGAAAGTGTTGAAAGACACAATGCTCGGTTAGTTGCCAAAGGATTTTCCCAAGTTTAAGGAATTGACTATAATGAAACATTTTCCCCTGTAGCCGAAATGAATTCCATCCGCTTTGTTCTTGCCCTTGCTGCCTCACATAAATGGGAGGTCCATTAGATGGATGTTAAATCTGTCTTCTTGTATGGATATTTGCAAGAAGAAATCTACATGGAACAACCTCCTGGATATGTCCAGAATGACTCTAGCCTTGTATGTATCCTTAAGAAATCTCTTTATGGTCTTAAGAAATCTCCCTGAGCTTGGTATTCCAAAATGGACATCTTTCTTATTAACACTGGATTCTCTAGATGCCATTCTGATCCTAATGTCTATACCAAGAAAGTAGGAATCCATATCATAATCCTTTTCCTTTATGTTGATGACCTTATCCTTACTGGTAGGGACTCAAAACTTTTAAACCATGTGAAAACTAGCCTTAAGAAGAAATTTGAAATGATAGACATAGGCTTTTTGCACTATTTCCTTGGCCTCCAAGTTTTGCAAACCAATGAAGGAATTTTTCTTTCCCAGTCTAAGTATGCTTGCAACCTTCTTCGTCACTTTCACATGGATGATTGTAAACCAACCCCTTCTCCCTTCCAGTTTGGAGTGAAGCTTACCTCCACCTGTACTTCTCCTAAAGTTGATGCCACCCTATATCGTCAGTTAGTTGGTAGCCTCTTATACTTGACTCATACCCATCCTGATCTTTGCTTTGTTGTTGGTCTTGTTTCCCAGTATATGAAAACACCCCATGAAATCCATTGGAAAGAAGCTAAAATGATACTTTGCTATGTCCGTGGTACAGTTTAGTTTGGGATACATTACAGTTCAAGGGGGAATCCTTTATTGGTTGGTTTCACTGATTCAGATTGGGCCAACAACCCTGATGATCGAAATTCTACTGCAGGTTATGTTTTCAGCCTTAGTTTAGGACCCGTCACTTGGGACTGTAAGAAACAACAGACTATTGCACTCAATCAGGAAGCCTTGTGGCTTCGACAGATCCTTTTAGAGTTTGTATTCGAGAAAAATAATTCGAATAGCCTTTGGTGTGAAAATCAGAGTGCCATCAGTGTCTCCAAAGACCCAGTTCAACATCAATGTAGTGAGCTACACATGCACTTTGTCAAAAAGATCATTCATGATCAAGTTATTGAAGTGATATTTTTCCCTATAGAAGATAAAGTTGTAGACATTTTCACAAAGTCTCTTACAGAAGAGAAGTTTTCCAAACTTTGATTTATGTTAGGAGTTCAGGAATTTTTCATTAAGGGGGGATAGGCTCTAATGCCTCCTTCCTTCTCGTATTGTGTCAGCATTGTAAATCCTTCAATCCTATCCCAAGTTGTTCTTAAGGGGTGATGTTAGGATATTTAGACACTTAGGAGTTAGTTAAGAACTACTTGGTATAATGTGTTGTTAGGTACAAGTGTGTTTATTATTGTGTTTCTTTAGTATGCATTTGTATTTAGAACATACGACGGTCACGATATGTTCCCAACATAGAGTGATCTAACTGTTCATACTCTCCTTGATCTTAATGGCCATTGATATTTTTGTCACAGGGGCAAACCTAGGTTTCAATGCTCAAGAGCGCACCAAAAAAACCCTAGCTACTGACCCTTTTAGAAACACCTGCAAAGCAGATGAAGTCTCACCTGAGGTAGAGGCAGGGGTGGTTGTAGAACTCTAGTGTATGCAACCTTAGCTGGGACATAGATCTGTGATTACAATATTCTATCAAAGAACTTATTAGTTACATTTCATTAGTATTTAACCAATATCTACTTTGGAGTTAAATCCCTAATCACAGATCATCACAGTATTCATCCAGATCTAGTATAGTCGAGCAATAAGCACATTCACATAGGTTAGATCTAGCATTCATCCATATTATTAAGTACAAAACATCTCATATATATCTATCATTCATCTTACATAAAATCACTAAGAAAGTAACCACATAGCACATCAATACATCGCACAAGGCATAGTAACACAGGATATACGTGGTTCACCCCCAACCTGGGGCTATGTCCACCAACTCTTCATCCTCTTTATTATCTCCTGTCAGTCTTCTTACATGCACAAAGCCACAAAAATCTACTCCACATAGGACAGGAGATCTGCATGCACCTCACGAGATCCTCCTTCCCCAAGTTTGGTTACAACACAAAGCTTCTACTCAATCCATTACAGTCATTTTCACTTAGCCTTGGAAGTCTCACAAAACATGCACACATCATGTACAACTATCACTTGCACTTAGCACTTGGTATCACACACTTGTGCTTATTTTACTTACATCACCTATATTTCTATTTATACATTACAAAATGGGCCTAAACATGGGTAAACGCATGGGCCAACATCCCCATACCCGTTACATAAGCCCAAAACCCAAAAATCCCTAAACAAGTGGTCGAGATCCCGCAATCTCCGCTTCAAATTGCGATCAACCTTAGACAGCCTGTCGAAGTTCCAAAATAGGTCAAACATGACCAAGGATCATCAAAAATTGGTCAAGGGACAATAGGCCCCCAACACTCACCTGTAACTCATCCCGAGTCACTCTGGTCTGGGTAGCTTTGCTTCAAAATCCTCGAGCTTAGCTCGATATGATTCAACCTATTGTTGCGCCAAGGAATTGTGCTCTGTGAACTCTTGGATAATTGCTTCGTTGATAGGTCCCTGTAAGTGTTGTTCAACTACAGTGACTATTTTTTCAAGCTCTTCTCCTCAGCCTTCAATCTCCTCAAATAGTTGGCATGCTTCGTCCTGGACTGGTTGGAGCCTCTGAGTTACTTCCATGACTTTCCTCTATATGGTGTGGACTTAGTGTTGAGAAGTGCGTTGTTCCTCAGATCACTTCATCCTTTCAAATGCTGACAGGAGTTTCAGCTGCACCTATACTATCGCTTCTTATTTCCTTACCTCCTGGAGTTGTAACTCTAGTGAATTTAGTTCAGGGTCTTCAGTAAGTCGCTTGTAGGTTTGTGCACTTCTACAAATAAGTTGTTTACATTCCAAAGAAAATACTTTGATCTTCTAAACTTCGCTCTGGTCAGTGGATTCTCTTTGGTCTCGCACATCCTGCGGGGTACTTGGCACTATTCGTAGCTATATGTATGTGATTCTCTGTTGAAGTTGTTGGATAGCTTCCGGAAGCTGTGCTACTTGCTGCTCCACTAGTTCTTCCGCCTTTTTCTCTAAGTATGTCATAGAGTGAATTTATCTGCTAACTTCTTCTTTGACTCTGAGCCGTTCTTTGAGAAAATACTCTCTCTCTTGTTGGATTAATGCTCTCTCCTCTTCGAACTTGGTGTGGAGGTCATCATTCTCTTATTGTGCAATTCGACATTGCTCTACCATTTCCTGTTGTGCTTGCTCCAGGGCCACCATGGCCTATTCTTTCTCTTCTTGCGCTCGACAAAGGTGAGCTTCAGCTGCATAAACTATTCTGCAGAGTTGGGTAGGTTCATCTCCCAACTCTGGTTCTTTTGATGGCAGGGGTGCAGTGGATACTACATGGATAGATTGAAGGGCCTGTTGTACCCCTCTGAGTTATGTCTCAATCCTATCATGCATGGTTTCTTTCTTGGCTTCTGTGTTCTACATAATATCTTGCGAAGAGTCTGATACGGCTGCAATTATGAAATAAAAGTCATCGAGCATGAGCACGGTCTGCAGCTTGGTCTTACTAGCTCTGGATTTATTCCTCGAGGTAGGTTTCATGGGGGAAACCTTTCTTTTCTTAAAGGGATTAGCCTCATCAATAGGATCCCCAGGTGGTGTTACCTCACCTTGCTTCTGATGATAATATTTTCCATTGGTCTCTTCTTTATCTACTTCACCATTACCTCCTCATCCCGGTGATTATGAAGAGGTCTCTTATGATGTGTTTCTCAGGTTTTTTACCTCTTTGATCTTCTTCCTTATGTTAGTTCTAGGTGTGTCGCGTTCTTCGTGAGTGGCCTTCGAGCTTCCAATTAGTTTGGTATCAGACATTTCTGCGGGGTCAGTAGGGATAAGGAGCTCTGTAGACCAATCTTTATTTATCTCCTCGGGGTCCTCCTTTGTGAGATTATAGTATGAATTAAGCTCTTCTTTATGCTTGTCTGGATGTGTAGTGATATAAATAAAGCTTCGATCTGCGCAGAACTTCATGACGGGTCTGAACCGGTGCAAGTTGTTTGATTTCATGTGAGGGACATCCCCAATAGCCCTCTTCAACTGGAGATAGTATGTGTGAAATAATGCATTCGACTGGCACTATTTTCCCATATCACTCGAGTACTAGAGCATGGTGAAATTCACAACGATTGGTTCAAATGACTCAATATCTAGGAAGGTCTAACCTTCTAGCATCTCCCAAGCAGTAAACGTTATGAGGATCAACAACCAGCTAAAATGGAACTCATATCACTGATCCTGAGCTTCACGAAAATCCAATTCAACATGGTTGACTAATTACTTATCCCAATTCATTTGGAGTCCTTCTACGTAGTTTGTTGTTGACCCCGTGACCTGTGTAGGTATTTTATTTCTCACTAGCTTTCCTACGATCAGCTGGAAGGTCAGGCGCACTACACCATTCTGGACAAAATCTACCATGTAGCCTCACATCCCCTTTTCTACATCGCCATATGTGTATTTAATCCTCTATGCCAGTGTGCAGTCTACAACCTTCCTTGGGTAGAATTCCTATGGTCGGGTCCCTGCATGCTCAATCTGGTAATCCTATGGATCAATGCCGGATCAACTATGATGCATCTATATATCCATAGACAACCATCATGGTAGCATGATAATAAGAGCCTGACACACACATTCACCTCCTGGTGCCTTCCAAAATGTGGCATCTTCATCACATTCAGGATGGTGGACTGCGTGAGGTTCATAGTCCATGGTTGGGGGGTTATCTTTGAGTTATTCCCCTTCATCCTAGTCAAGTATCTATGAGGAGTGAGCATACTGTGGTTTTTACAGTCCCCTAGGTTGAAGTCGTTGAATTTCAATGTCGTGATATTATCCTGTTGCTTTCTAACTGCACGTATCCCCTTCGGGAGGTACATAGTAACCAAGGTATAATCAAAATCTCTTGAGACATTGTCATGACTCACCACTCCAGCGAAGGGTGGGATGTAGTCAGGCATGATATTCGGAATTAAATTCTCATTCTCCAAGTCATCTTGATGCTTGGTTCTCTTCTCTGCTGCAGCTCAACATGGTCCAAATCCACGAGAAGTCGACAAGAAGGCTTGCACTCCTCGCGTCAATGAAGCCTGAATTCCTGCAGACATTACTTTCTCGGCCATTACATCGATTATAACTTATTCTACACACTTTTCAGCTGCGCTAATTTTGTCCGACATACACACTCAAGATTGGATAAATCAAATTGATGAATGGGTGCTTCAATGTAATAGAACAGGTGTCGATCTCAATAAACACAGTGTGGTATAAATGAGCTCTCTTGTTGGCCTAGATACGATTTGAAAAAGTATTCTCGGTGCAACAGTTGACGGAATAAGTATACAACGATGTAACAGGTCTTCTCCAACGGACAAGAGGCCTTCATCAATGAGATTATGTTCATTGCGGTGCGGTCCCAACAGTCTGAAGACGAGATTTATGGTCGTAACTGTTGTTCTAACCATTTGGGGGCATTGGTCTAATGGTCATAATGCCTCCAATGGTTATATTTCTTCGCCATGGCGAAGTGCCATGTTGCGTTGTTTTGATATCCTGACGAAGTTCCTGTTTTTCAAGTCTTCCTTCTGTGAAGTCCCCTCTGGAACATTCTGCAACTTTTCTCTCTTCTTACTCAGCTTTCTAGCCTTCTTCCCTATGATCTTTGTCTCAGTATTCCTCCTTCCATTCTAATTCTTATCTCCTTTTGGCATAGTAACTTTGCGTTGTTGAGATTCTTTCATAGGGTTCAAGGATAATACTTCTTCTCTGTCTTGGGTAGGTGCTCCACTCTTCTGTGAGACTTCTTTTGTTCTTTCAACTTCGTCATCCAAGTTTATGGTTCTAAATAGCTTCGATCTGTTCTCATGTTCTTCAATCAAGTGCGCTATCCTCCTAGTCATGAAATATTTTAGTTCTTTCTTCTTTTGTTCTAGGGATTCCTCTTCTTTTATTCTAGCTTGATCCTTCTCAATCCAGTTTTTTCCTAGTAACATAGCAAATGGGATGCCATTGTCAATAAATTTAACAACCTCAAAATATTCCTCTCATGAGCACTCATAGACATCTGGGTGAGTCTTCCACATAGGGTTATCAACTTTCCTCTTAATAATCATATTCCTCCCAATGAAGGAACCATTGTAGGATTTCCTAAAATTTCCCAAGTTCTTTTTGTCATGATATTCACTTGTGTTTCCTCATCCAGAACACAATCAATGTTGAAGTCTCCTATTCTTGTTTCTATGCATTCTTTTTCTTTGAAGATCTATGATAAGTTAATATTTCTATGATCATTCATGGTTTATTTCATTTGTAGTAATACATTCTCTGATTCTTTCTGGGGTTTTTCCATGGTCTTAGTTTATTGATCTTCCTCATGGTTTTGTTATCTCATATTCATTCTTTCAACCTTACTAATCATTCTAGGGAAATCCAAAACTTCATGGGCCATAGATTTACAACAAATGCAACTAGGTCTTCTACCAGGGCATTCCTTAGCAATATGTCCCAGTCTTCTGAAACTATAGCAAAGAGTTAATCCTTTCTTTCTTTTGAACGATCCCGAACCTTTCCTCTACTGCACACTAGGATCACAATAACTAACCTCCAAAAAGTTGTTTCTAGGATCATGCATCCATTTGTTAGTCCAAACATTCTTTCTATGCATAGGAATACCATATCTTTCATCATTTCTATCAAATCTACTCATATCAAATCTTATTTCTTCTGACTGTGCCCTAGTTTTCAGGCTATGAATTTTTTTATCAAACATACCTAGATTCATACTTTCGAAATAAAAAACATTTCCACTTGTCTTACCTTTTCAATCAAAATTTTTCTTACCTTTATCAGATCACAAAGATTCAATATCTTACTTCTTTTCTTCAGATATGACTTATTTTCTTAGCATAGAGATTTACAGGTCAAGTAGAATAACTAGGGAAACAGATCTACGCAC
>ML792237.1:0-15645 GCA_009831015.1 Picea engelmannii | reverse complement strand
TTGGGCTACCCATCAGGAGGGTGTCGTCAACAAATTGACTGTGCGAGACAGGCGGGGAGATTCCATGGAGGGGCAGTCCTGATAATTGCTTTGACTCAATCGCTGCGTGGATAGATCTGCTAAGACCTTCGGCTAGGATAATGAAAAGGAAGGGGGAGAGGGGATTGCCTTTCCTGATCCCTCGGGACGAGGTGAAGGGCTATGAGGGCACACCATTGACAAGGATAGAGAAGAAATTTGTGGAGGTGAGATTCATGATCCAATCTACCCATCTTGAATCAAAGCCAAAAGCCAGCAGCATTGCGCGCATATAGCCCCAACTGATCTTGTCAAAAGCTTTAGAAAGGTCCAGTTTAAGAAGCATACCTGGGGTTTTGGTTTTCTGCAAGGAGTGGATCACTTCATGAGCTAGGATGACACTGTCTAAGATCTGTCTTCCCTCCACGTAGCCAGATTGCTCCGGGGAGATTATTGTCGGCAAGATGGTTTTGAGTCTTCTGGCTATCACTTTTGTAAGGAGCTTATATATAACATTACAAAGCGCGATGGGCCTGAACGCCTTGGGATGATGATCTTGCCCCTCTTTGGGGACTAAGGTGATGAAGGTTGCATTGGGAGCCTGGAGGACTTGTCTGGATGCTCGGGAGTCTTCCAGGATTTCCCATACTTCTATTCTAATCATCGCCTAGCAGTAATGGAAGAAGTCACTGGTGAAACCATCAGGACCAGGAGCCTTACCTTTCGGAGTTTCCTGAAGATCTTGGTCCACTTCCTCGATGGTTATTGGTCTGAGCAGGTCGGCGTTCTGTTCCTTAGTGACAAGTGAAGGCACATGCTGCGTGTACCTATTGATGGCTTCTGATCTGTCTGCCTGCGGTTCCGTGAGGAGGTTTTGGAAGTGCCTTATCAGGGTAGCCTCCATATCTTCATGCGAATGTAAGACGTCCCCTTCATCGGAGATGAGATGCATGATTTTGTTGGTATGACGCCTTTGAATGATCGTCCTATGGAAAAATTTAGTGTTGCGCTCCCCCTCTTTGAGCCATTACACCCTCGATTTATGTCGCCAAAGAATCTCTTCTTGACGCCTTCTGTCTTCAAGCTGTTGACTTATGCCTATTTCCTGTGCCTTAAGCTCTTATGTTAGTCCCTGTAGCCTAATCTGATGATGAATGTCTTCCATTTGTGCCGTGAGCTGTTTTTTAGCATCAAAGATATTCCCGAAAGTGTTCTGATTCCAGAGTTTGAGAGTGTTCTTGAGGTTCTTCAATTTCTGCTGAAATTTGTACATTTTGGAGCCACGAGGAACCTCTGCTTCCCTCCACTAGGTTTGGATGTTTTTTTGGAAGTCAGGATGGTCTAGCCAGAATGACTCAAATCTGAAGGGTTTCTTACCAGATGTGGCTGGAATATCCACCCATAGTTGTAGCGGCCAGTGGTTGGATCCAGGGAAATTGAGTATAGTGGACTCCATAGAGGTGCCTTCCAGCATGAATGCTTCAGAGACTAGAAATCTATCTAGCCTGCAAGCTATTTGGTGACCTCCAGTTCTTCTATTTGTCCAGATGTGGAGGCCATTGCTGGTGTTCAGATCTATTAAGCCAATATTGTCTATGAGACTGTTGAAATCGCCAGATTCCCTGTCCAGCCGGCGTGAACCTCCTCTTTTCTCTTCCAAGCTACGTATGAGATTGAAGTCACCTCCTACAATCCAGTTCCTATGATGGGTGTGGTTCGAAGTCTGTCTTAGGATTTTGAGAAAGGCCTGCTTATCCCTTGGGTTGGCTGGGCCATAGACATTGATAATATGTCCAGGCTTGTTTGAACCTATGAGCCTGTAATCAGTTGTGATGGCCCATCTAGTGGCCGAGAGGTTTTCCATTATTATTGCATTGGTATTCCATAAAATAGCTAATCCACCGGTTGTTCCTGTGGCATCTGTAGACATTGCTTCCCCCTGCTTCCAGCATTTGGGGAGTAGTTTGTCAATGTCTTCTGAGCTACATTTTGTTTCTTGAAGGAATAGAACGTCTGGTTGCTCTGCTATGATCAACTCCCGTAGCCGTTTTCGCTTGCTACGTCCGTTGAGACCTCTAATGTTCCAGGTGATGACCTTCATGATGATGGGGGGGTGGGAAGGGGAGGGAAGCTATCCGAGATTAGGTTGATTTGTCTGGAGTTCACCATATAGTTTCCTATTTTCTGTATGAGTTTGTTGGTGGATTTTTTTCCCCGCTTTTTCTCATCTTTCTGGAATTTGTTTGGGTTTTTTGATTGACCTCCCTGGATTCTGAGGCCCTTGCTAGCTCGCGCTGAGGATCCAGCAGAGGAGTTGAGAAACACCTTGTGTACCTTCCGCAGCTAGTCTCTGGGAATGGTGTAGAGTTTCTACTGCCTGTAGGCGTGCTCCAAATGCTCCAGATCTACCCCAGCTAGGTCCTGTTCCTCTAGTTCCATATCTGCCTCCCCATCCTCTATCTCCGGTGGGTCTTGTTGATCTTTGGTCATGTTGGGTCGGGTGCGATTCGGTGCCTTGAGCAGAGTGGGTCGTTCTCTGCCTGGGTCAGTGAGTGGGGGTTCAGCGTCCGGAGGTCTGACCTCCGATGGGGCATGGGTGACCCCGTCTCCTGTTTGATCTTGCAGGATTGCAAATTTGTTGCTAGTTGAGGGGTATTTACTTACCTGAGATGGTTTCCTCTTTTCTCCTTGACGCCTTTTCCCCATTGGCTATACAAATCCGTCCTTGTCCTTACCTCCTTCGAGATTCCCTTCTTTTTGTGCATTATTGAGTGGGCATTCCCGGAAGAGGTGACCATGCTCATGGCACTTCCTGCATCGGAACGAGATGTGCTTGTAATCAATGGTCTGAGACCAGTCTTCATCGTGGTACTCCAATGTGATGGATCCCGGAAGTGGTTTAGCAATATTCATGTACACACAGATGCGTGTGTACGAGGTATAGCGTCGTTGCCTAGTGGCTTCTGAGGACTTGACATAAATACCTATGGTGTTGCCAATGCCGGCCAGGACCTCTTCTAGCTAGAACTCCTGGGGTAGGGAGTAAATTCTGATCCAGACCGGTGCGTGGGAAAAGTCCTCCTTCTCCGGGCTGAACTTCTCGGTCCAGAATCTAAGGAAAAGTCCTGCCGAATTGTAGAAATACGGTCCTCCCTCGAAGACACGATTCCTATCTTCCAGGTTATGAAAGATGATGGTGAAGAACCCTTTGGATCCCAAATGTAAGTCGTAATGCCCTTTCGGTTTCCACCAGTGCGGTATCCATCTGATCAAGTCTCGCTCAGAGGGCGAAAGCCCTAGGAATTTGCCTATTAGGGCGTAATCCCTCATGTACTACTTTTGTTCCTCAATATGCGGTGTGCTGATTAAATATTTCGGAGCTTGAGGGGCTTGAGGGATACACTTACCTGGTAGCCAAGGAGTTGACGCGGGGGCTTTCTCTCTCGCCGGATCTATTTCCATTTCACGGTCTTTGAATGAGCCCTCCACCACAAGTTTCTCATGCAGGCCCGGCGGCATTTCGAAAGTTGGGCGCTTCGGCCCTTCAGAAAGAGTGTAGCCTGCTGTTACGCGGTTGTAGGAGGCGCCCTGCGGCGCCCCCTCTGGATGTTCCATGGCCTCAGAGGCCGAGAGTTGTGGTCTCCCAGGTCGATTTTGCGAAGAAAGGTGAAACCCTAGTTGCAGAACATGGGATAAGGGTGTTTTTTAATTTTCTTGTGATTAGAAATATTTTATCCTGGTGTCGTTTATTATTTTTAGTATCATGGTAATGTTTTAATTTTATTTAACATGAAAATGTTATATTTTGTTTTTACAGGATTTTTTTGAATGACTTTCACATATATTAGTGAGGATTTAATCTACAGAGAATAATATCATGGATGTCATAAGAACTTTTCATATTGAAAAGACACAAGAAGGAAGGAAATAGAAATAGAAAGTAATGGAGGTTGAACTTGAAAGAGTAGACAGAGAAGAACATGAAAGAAGAAAGAAAAATTCTCATTCTAGAAATCCTAAAAGGGTTACATTTGAAAATGAGGAAACTCAAAATGAATATTTTGTTGAGATTGGTCCCAATGAGGTTATCACTCCTCATAAAAAGAATAAACAAGATAAATGCAAAAGAGTGATGGATGATGATGAGTCTATTCGTATTGATTATGAAGAAATCATTGATTTCGATGAAACACATTTAAATCATAAGATGAAGAAAAAAAATGTTGATAATTTTCAAGAAGCCACTGTTATCTCAGTGTATTATAGTGAAAGTCCTAAAAGTAGCAAATAAATAATAACACCAGGTGCTGATCTAGAGGGTGGTATTATGAAAACAACACAAAATGTCATTCGAAATAGAATGATGATGACAAACTTATTTGATGATGGCCACACATTTCAGTTGAATGTGAAATAACTTTATAAACCCACAGAAGGGAAATAAAAATATCAAATTAGAAAACTTCATCACTTGCATATTCACAATTTGAAAGAATTTATTGCATACAATTTATATGCACATGTGGTTGACTACTTAGTTCTTGTTGACCCAATGAAAGTTCCTACGAAGGAAGAATTCGATAGATCAAAATGTTTTGACTACAAATATTATGTGATTGGACGAAATCATTCTGCAGAGGCTAGAAGATAATTGATGCAAGACTATCTCAATAATCCTATTTTTGAGACAATAAAATGCATAATTTATGTCGGTTTAACAGATTTAGAAGCAAAGTTACTAGCATGGGATCAGAACATAGACAATGAGTACAAAATGTATATGAATTTCATTCAAAGGGTGAGATTTATCCATAATGAATTTTTTGAAATATGTCTGGGGAGGAATCAAATGTTGATGTTAAGTTTCAGAAGCAATTTTGTATGGAAATATGATTCTCACTCGATCATGAAAATACAAAAGAAAAAAAATCGCAAAGTAAGTGATATATTTAGAGCGGTGGATAGTTATTTTCAATTGGGATTTAGAACTGGACATGTATGAGATTTGATAGATGAGATATTTACCCTATGGGAAAATATTAGTATAGAAAATCAGAGAGTTAAGAAGACTAAACCATTGATATGTGGCATAAGTAAGACAGGCCCTGACATAAAAAATCTTTTATATGATATGACTATAACACCTTGGAGATAAATATAAGGAGTGAAGGATGATAAACTTATCATAACTATATTATCAGGTGTTAGGTTGGGAGAATTGTCAATGGAAGAAATGTGTGATGAATTTAAAAAGTAAGTTTGTTGAGTTATTTTTATTTATGTTAGGATGAGAAAACTAATTTTTTCAGTTTAACATATCAGTTTAATATTTTTTTTATTTCATTTAGTCACAAGGTGTATATGAAAATACAAGAGGAAATGGTCAAGATGTTGAATGAAAAAAGTTGGGATGATGTTAAACTCAACTATCCAGATTCAAGTTCTTCAGTAGTATTCAAACAAATTTTTTTTGCATTCAAAAAGGTATGTTGATTTATTACATTCATATTATTCATTTGTAAGTTAATTTATTTCTATGTTAATAGTTATAGATATATAACTATATGTATGTTTGTTTCATTAAAGATTCCAAAGAAGAATGCAAATGAAATACATGAAACTTTCAAAAGTTTTATTCAAAAAGCCAAGTTTGAAAGAGAAAGAAGGAGACATGTTCAAAATGTTCAACTTGATGACACCCTTGATCACTACATTTGGAATAAGCTTGACACTCTTCAATATAAAGTGATATTAGGTGATTGTGAACAACTTGCAAACATTTTTCCTAAAAGAGAATACTCCCTAGTTATTACAGATATCCCTCATAGTTATAATATCCAAAACATTGGATATGACACTGAGCCTTATACTTACCAAGATTTTAATAAAGTGGTTATGGGATTTACAAAAGTTAAAACATCACCATTTTGGAGATTTATTGTATTTCATTTAGAAACACAACAAGGATCAGTACAATCAATCTTCAAGGGGAAATAAAAGACAAGGATACCGTTTATTTGGTAAGATATTGAAAGTGTATGTTTAGCAATTAAGATTAGAAAACATTTTTATTAATTCACAAGTTAATTGAATTTGGAATTATTTATGTTACAGGAACAAGCCTAATATTCAGAGCTCCAATAGAGAATCATTTAAATGTTATTTTGAGAGTATACATCTTGCAACCTGGACAAAAGATGATTCTTATGATTCTATTCTTGCCAATGCAAACGATGGAGAGACTCCTAGTAGTATATTGGTATACAATGTTTTGGTTAGAAAGCTAACATATGAGGGAAAATATTTGAAAGGAGAGATAGTTAACATTTATCAAAAAACACAAGCATTAATTAATTATGTTATAGATACATTTTCAAATAAAGGAGATACATTTTCAAATAAAGGAGATCCAGATGAGAGAAGGAGATGAATGGAAGACAATGTTCAAGACAAACGAAGGTTTGTACAAATGGTTGGTCATGCTGTTTGGTTTGACAAACGCGCCGAGCACATTCATGAGGCTGATGAATGAAGTCTTGAGGGAATTCATTGGCAAATTTGTGGTCGTGTATCTGGACGACATATTGATTTTCAGCAAGACCAAGGCTGAACATTTGAGGCATTTTGCCATTGTGATGAGAAGACTGCAGCGGGAGAAGCTGTTGATCAACATGAAGAAGTGTTCCTTCATGTAGACAAAACTCATTTATTTGGGCTTTGTCATATCAGCCAATGAGTTGAAAATGGATCCTGAGAAGGTAGAAGTGATAAAGAATTGGCCATCACCGAGAAATGTTTTCGAGGTGAGGAGTTTTCATGGTTTGGCTAGTTTCTACTGAAAATTCATTCGAAATTTCAGTGGAATTAGCGCAGCGATGATGGACACAGTGAAGAAGCGGCACAAATTTTTTCACTCGACAGCAGAGGCTGAAAGGAGCTTCAATCTGTTGAAGCGAAAACTGAGCAACCAGTGTTGGTGTTGCCTGATTTTCAGAAAACATTTCAGGTGAAGTGTGATGCCAGTGGGTATGTTGTTGGAGGGGTCCTGAGTCAAGATGACAGACCTGTTGCATATTACAGCGAAAAGTTGGATGATGCAAAGCTGAAATACTCCACATATGACAAAGAGTTCTATGCCATCATACAGGCATTGAAAAAATGGAGGCATTACTTGATACCCAAAGAATTTGTGTTGTACAGTGATAATCATGCATTGCAGTTTGTGAGTCAACAAGATAAGTTGAATCAGAAGCATGCGAAATGGGTAGAGTACATGAAAATTTTTACGTTTGTGATCAAGCACATTTCGGGGACTGCTAACAAAGTAGCTGATGCTTTGAGTAGGAAATGTTTACTGTTGCAGGAGTTCACAGTCAAAACTTTGGGTTTTGAAAACCTGAAAGACATGTATGCCGAGGATGCAGATTTCGGGGAAGCATATGAAGCAGCTGAGAATCCAGTTCTCGGGGATCGGAGTCCACAGATAGAATTCATGATCCAGGAAGGATTGTTGTTCAGGGGCAATCATCTATGCATTCCGAATTTCTCCATGAGGGAGAATTTGGTGAGAGAAAAGCATAGTGGAGGCTTAGCAGGTCACTTTGGACATGACAAAACATTTGCGAAGCTGAGCGAATCGTATTTTTGGCCGGGGATGCGCACCGATGTCAAACGGTTTGTTGACAGATGCAGGATATGTCAACATGCGAAGGGCCGAAAGCAGAATGTTGTGTTATATCATCCATTTCCTATATCGGAGAGGCCATGGGAGGCGATCAGTATGGATTTTGTCCTGGGATTGCCAAGAACGCAAAGGGGAGTTGATTCCATCTTCGTGGTGGTAGACAGGTTTTCAAAGATGGCACATTTTATTCTGTGTCAGAAGACCAGTGATGTGACACACATCGCAAACTTGTTTTTTATGGAAATCATCAGACTGCATGGGTTGCCGAGAAGCATAGTCTCGGACAGGGATACAAAATTCATAGGTCACTTTTGGAGGACGCTATGGAAAAAGATCGGAACTAACTTGGCGTTTAGTTCGGCTTATCATCCACAGACGGATGGGCAGACAGAGGTGGTGAATAGAAGTCTGGGGGATTTGTTGAGAAGCTTGGTGACGGAGCATCACAGCAGTTGGGACCAGATATTGCCACAGGCAGAATTTGCGTATAACGATTTAGTGAATCAGAGTACAGGCAAAAGCCCATTCCATATTTTGTATGGAACACAGCTGAGGGGAGTTTCTGAGCTCAGGGAGTCAGGACAGGTTGGAACTAGTAGCGCGAGCGCTGAAGAGTTCGCTGAGGCGATGCAGGAACTTCACAGTGAGGTGAAGCATCGACTACAGAAGTCAAATCAAGAGTATAATCGCAGAGCCGATCAGCGGAAGAGACAACTTCAGTTTGAAGTTGGAGAGATGGTTTTGGCACACTTAAGGAAGGAAAGGTTCCCAAGGGGAACATATAACAAGCTCAAGATGAAGAAGATAGGGCTGTGCAGAGTCCTGAAGAAATTCGGAGAGAATGCGTATGAAATTGAGTTGCCAGAGGGCATCGGGATATCTCCAATTTTTAACGTTTCGGATTTATACCCATACAGGGATGGAGAAGTAGACACTGGAACTGAAGAACCAGTGATCCAGTGGTAGAAACAGTTACCAGTTGCAGAGAAGCCGCAGATGGAGTGCATACTAGAAAAGCGACTCGGCAAGAAGACCAGGCAAAAGCAGTATTTTGAATACCTGGTGAAATGGAAGAATCACCTAGTGGAGGATGCCAGCTGGGAAATAGAAGCAGTCATATAGAAACATGGGAAGAATGTGCAAGAGCTCATGGACAGGAGCCCATGAAATCTTTCGAGCCGAGGATTATGATGCAGGAGCATCGCTCACTCATCAAGCGAGCCAGCACGTGGAGCAGGGAAAGACAGCTGGACAAGCCAACAAACTTATTTTTGAATTTTACCTTGATATTTGTTGCGCCAAGCATTAATGATTTAATGTAATGAAGCACACTTGTATTGTATTATAGATAGGAAGGCATTTATTAGTTTTAGTGCTGTTAGATAGGAATTTATGGTAGATTTGATAGTTTTAGATTTTGAGAGGGCAAATGGAATATAGGCACCCTCCTTTGTACATTGTATCATATGGAGAGCATTGAGAAATAGGAGGAGAGCAGAGCAGAGAACCTGTGGAGAACACCCATGTACAGATTGAATTAATAGAAGGGAGTCTTTGATTCACTTTCATGGTTTTTGTTGTTTCTCTTTGTTGTTATTATGCTCATGTCTGTTTGCTTTCTGTCATATGTTTTCCTTGAGATGCTGCGTATGTGATTTCGTAATTGTATTTGAAATCTGTGAGAGAGAGGAGAATGAGTTTCAATTGTTTCTCTGTCTGAGCCAGGAGATTCCTGCATAGAGTGTTGTGGAATTCATCCACATAGAGTGCGTTGATGAGGCTAGACAGTTGAACTCTTATTCTCTTCTGCCCAGAGTTGAATTGGGTTATTAGAGCCGTGCAGGGAAAGTGCAGGCCAAGGGTGGAATCTCAGTAGTTTTTCTGAGCAAAGGAAGGCATAAACTATTGTTGGAGGAAGTGCACAGGGTCTGGAAGACTCAACATTTCAAGAGTTGTTGAGGTCAAGCACAAGGGTGTGCGTAAAAGTCTCTGAAGGAGTCAGAGGAACCAAGATCAGGAGGGATAATTCCTTCGTGAACACGGTGAGAACAGACCCAGGCGGGGTTCGAACCGGGAGAAGCTTTGAAGTGGAAGAAATCTCCAAGGGCGAGAGTCAACAGACAGGATTCGCAGAGGAGACTCGCAAAATCCCGCGGACCGTTTGATCTCAGTGAAGCTGCGAGGGGTTTAACCCTTTTGCGCAGGAGGAACCAGAAGTCCATAGGAATTCGGGCTTCGGCGTTTGATGAGGAGAGATTTCATGCTCGTCAAAATCGCGAGTAGCGATTTCACGAATTGACTGGAACCATCGATCATCAAAGGGACAGGTGGCACGAGATCCCGGGAGGTCGGGATTCGGAATTCGGAAATTCTCGTTGCAAAGGAATTGTGATTGGTGACATCACGATCCCACGATCCCTGATATACGAAGGGAGAGGTGACGTGACAGGAGATAGTGCACGTGCACGTTGGAGTTCGGGGTTCAGGGATTGGAAAAGGCAGTGAACCACAACATCACAATTGTCGATTTCCCGATAGGGAAACCCCCGATATACGGAAACGCTGACTGCTAACCCATCGGGGTTCGGGGTTTGGAGTTGCACGAGAACGTGCACACAAGTTCGTGATACCGAGGAACCCGATTTCCCGATAAGCGAAGGGGAGATCGCAGGAGGAATTACTGTGGGTAGTGGGAACTCTAGAGAGGAGTTGGAAGAGTCTTTGACTCTTCGGGCCCGTGTGAAAGAAGGTCTTGGTGAGAGCGGGTCGGACCATGAGGGTAGACGACGTTCGCACCAAAATGTTGTCATTTTCTACTTCAAGTGTATACAAATATGAAATAAAATGATATTTTTCTATAAAATTTTGACTTTTTTTTGTTCAATTATGTCCATACAAATGCTTTATTTGACATTCTATTTTAAGGAATATGTACCAAAATGTATATGTTTTTTATTATATATGGCTATAAAATGTGTATTTGTCTTGCTAAATATTCAAAAATAGTGTTATTATAACTACAATTTTTTTCAATGTCTTGAAGTAAATGTAAACAATGTGTCAAAAATGATGTTTTTCACTATATTTAAAAATTATTGAACAATAAATTAATTAAGGAGACAAAATTATATGAAAAATTGTAACTTCAAAAAATTAAATGGTAAAAAACATTTTTAAGATTGAAAGAATCATGAAAAAATGACTAAAAACACCGTTGAATAAAAAAAATATTTAGAAAATTTAGAAAATAGATGAAAAATAAGCATTTAAAAAAATAATGTTGAAACATTATGGATCGAAAAAAATTAAAATATCGAAAACCCCCCTAAAAATGGAGAGTGGTGCTATCGGTAGCACCATTTGTAAAAACGGGGTAAAAAATTGGAACTCCCCAAAAAGGAGAACTGTATAGAGTTCTTGTTAAGTTGGTAACTATGTTTAAGCTAAACAACTTCATTTGATGCTACAATGGGACCAAGAACTATGTTAGTAGTTGGAGAAGAGTATTTCAAAGTGTGCCACAACAAACTTCAATACACCGATGTTGGTTTTGAGCATTCAAGATTTCTATGTACGGGACAAAAGTTTCATGAAATGCACCCTCGTTGTTAATGATGACGATAACTACTCTTTGAGATGTGGCCATTTCATTGAGTTAGAAGTATAATATATGTAAAGGAAACAAAATGTCTCTTAGTTTAAGGTAAAGGGATAGATACAAATCATTGTCACTGGACCACAAACAACCTAGCAAAGGAATGACTTTGAGAGGCTTCAGTGCAATGGACAATGACACCAGACTTGCAATAAAGTAGTTGATGCATACTAGGAAAATCAAGTTCATTTGATGGAAGAGAAAAAGAAAATTCAAGAGCCATTGTACCATACAAAATTGATAACGTTTTGGCTAGAAAATCCATATTGAATGTACCCGGAGTAGGGGAGTAGATGTATGTATGCATCAGTAGAATGGAAAACACCATTGGAAGCACAAATTCCAACAAATGATCTTCAATAATCCGATATCCTAAACAATCACTTCATGGCATGCTAGAATCACTTTGAATGAACCAACCCCCTACACGTTCAGTTGAATCCTTCGTACCAGAATTTTATGATATGTTATAGTTGTACGTTGGCCAGTTAGTCATGAACCTCGATATGTAAGTAAGGTGTTATTATCTCTCCATGTATTCTTCACCTCCATTACTTTCATCAATATAATTTCCTATGATATTGATGAATCAATTGGTTCTTCGAGAACTATGTAAGTGATGTTGAAGGATGAAAAAAAAGTTCCCAGGAAACTCATTTTTGGGCTTGTCCCATTGTATCTCTCCTTCTTTCAGTAGCTTAACATTTTTCTTGGAATGGTAAGGGAACATGGAACAAATTGGAGTAATGTCGATAGTTGAGTCTATGGGCATTAGCTCACATGGAAATAACATGGTGATGGTCATGCATAGTCATCAATGGTGATGGATTTCCATGCTTCAGGTGAAGTGGCTTTCCCAAGTGCATTTCTGAGATCTCATGATCTTTGTAAGTTTGGCCTATTTTGTATAATAGTGACTATCCCTTGAATTTTTCTATTAGGATGGGTTAGTTGTGAAGAAGAAGGAGAAAGACTATCTTGTAATTGTAAAGGAGAAAGATGAAGGTTGAGCACATATGTGTCATACCATTTAGTGAATTATCACAATCATAGACTTAATTAGCTACAACTTCCATTTAATGACATGTTAATGTGGGGATCTCACTACATTAAATACATATTTAGATTTTGACAAATTAAAAAGTTGGCCAAAGTATAAAATTATGGAAATATGAAGTAGGAAACAAAGTACTTAAAACATTGGCCAAGTAATAGCTAAGGTTTGACAATATCATCTCAAATGATGGAGTTCATCCACATATCAAAATTTAAATCCCTTTCTAGGTTGGACTATGGAAAATAGGTTGGACTATGGAAAATTGAAAAAACTTGAGATTGGATAAACAAAAGGAATTTAATATTAAAAACTATTAAATCAATGCAAATTGATTACTAAGATCCCCTGTTGAAAGTAAGAAGGAACTCATAAAATGATTTTTTTTTAAAGTTTCAAATAATGAATTTGGTAAAAATTGGATGTCTCCTATAGTTCATGAAATAAAATTTTATGAACATAGTTTCTTCATACATCAAGGTTTTGAAACTATATCCTTTATAAACATTTTTGCTTTTCCAAATTATAATAAAAAACAATTTCCAAACCATTTTAATAATATTACATTGCACCTTACTTGAAAACATAAATGTGATCCAACGATGATATTTTCAATATTGCTAAGACTTTTATATGCATTGATTTGATGGAGTGGGTTAAAAAGTAGAAAAACTTAACATTTGTTTTTAAATAATTATGGTTAGGAAAACTTGTTGAAGTTTTGCAACTTTGGGAAGTCATTTTCCATAAGAAAATACAAAGAAACCATTATAGAAGAGACTGGAATTCACTAGAAGTAAATAAATAAAAATAATACCAAGTTGGCTCATTGGAACATTTGTAAAGGATACAAAAGAAATAAAATAAATTTAAAGGACAAAAATGACAAGCCAACCCTGCTAGTAAAACAACGTGACTTGATTATCATAAATAAAGGCAAGTTCGTTTCATTATTACACATTCAATCAGCTCCTCAATTAGTGCACAAGTCTAGTAACAGTTGCAGTATCAGTTCCAACAAATTCTTCAAGGAGCATCTTAGCAGTTGGTTTTGGTGATGCATTATATTTATTCAATGATGCACCATGCTTGAGGGTTCTTCCTCACACTAGGGAACAACTTTCAATGTGATTGGATTCTGGTGATATATTTGTGAACTTGGAGTAAATTTATTCTAGAGAAATGTTTGCTGGATTTTTCTTTCGAGTTCGGGTTTTCCCAGAATAAATCTTATGTCTATTATGCATGGCTATCTCTTTTCGATTTTGTTATTTCCACTGCAGTTTTATTTCAGTTCAAATTTTCAATGTGTAATTATTCTATGATAATAGTGGCATTGAAATCTTTTGAAATCATAAGGTAATAATTATCAGATCTAGAAATTAGAAAAATTCAACATGGTATCAGAGCTTGGTTGAGATTTTCTACCGCACAAGAAATTTGTCACTGCTCAAATATGAACTCGTCGGGATCATTGAGCGCTTAATAAAAAGTATTTGGGACTAAATCCACCACATAGAAACTCACCTTTCCCTAGCGCACCTACTAGTTCTCTCAGATTGACATTCTGTCAGATTTGAAATTTTAGGGTTTTCAGGCTTGCTGACATTTTCCTAGACATTGAACCTTATGTTTCAGATTTTGTGATTTATTTTTTTCAATATGATGGAGAGTCTAAGATTTGTAGGAATAAATGGTGATGTCTCCTACTATTTATGACAACTCGAAATCAAATGGAACAAAAGCATGAAGACTCCAGGTTTTCATATCAGGTTTGATATTTTATATTGTTGCATCTTAAGTGAATGTTGTAATTGGGACAACATCCTTTAGAGGTCTATTACTGCTAAGTATTATTTCTATCAAATGTTTATTCACACTTGAATATTGTTGGTACGATGATCATTATGTAAATGCTCACTGTTTAGTACTAATGATTGTTGGTCACATAATTGCTTATTTAATCTAAACAATCAAGTGCTACATAAATTGTCAACCCAGGGAAGTTTGTTTATTTCAAAGGTAACCACGCACTGTATATGCTCAATTTCAAAAGAAACCTAGAGTTGTAGTAAAAAAACTATACTAATCACACTTGCCTTGAACAAACTGAAGTTCTAACTTGAATTACAGGAAAGTAACCTACCTATTGCAGAGCTCAAAGTTTAAGGAAATGATTAATTGAAGAATCCTAGATTACATTAAAATAACAACAAGATACTGCAACAGGAAAGACCAAATATTCTGTAACCAGAGAACATGACCAGAGACAGAGTTCAATAAATTAGTGTTTCAGCATAACACAAACTAATCAAGGCATAAACAGAGATCACACTAACACACTATAAAACTAACGGGTGAATCTTGTGAAGAAGGTGGGCCCTCCCCTCTCACAAGATTCCCCTGAAATGAAAAGGCTAGAGAGAAATGCTCAGAACGGTATTTTATTCATCTATCAATGTATCATATTACAATCTGAAATGAAGTACGTCCTTCTCTGTAAACCCTTCTTAGTACCAAAAACTGAAGATCCCTTTGAATGGTGATTTCCTCTTATTTAAAGAGGAGAATCCCTTCGATACAATTGATCAGCAAATTACAGGTGTATATCTGAGTCCTATTCTTAGTCAGATCGACTTTCTAAACTAGAATAGGATATCCTAGTCTCCTACAGCGGAATGATATTACAAGTGTTGAGTGAGGTGTTGTTGTTGCGGCTGGAGTAACAACTTATTTGTTTCTTATTACTGTTGTTGTATGTTGTTTCGGCATCGCAAATCGTGGGCTGTTTCAGCCACGGGATTTGCGTTTTGACTGTTTCAACACTTTTCAGGCAGCAGTGATGGTTGATGCTTGGTTCATGGTGCAGCTATTGTAGTCAATCTGTGTGAGTTGTTGTTGACCGCATACTGTGTAACAACTTCCTCTGTGTTTCAACATCATTGACCATGGACTGTGTAACAACTTCTGTGTTTCAGCATCGTTGACCATGAACTGTGTAACAACTTCTGTGAGTTGTTGTTTCAGCAACATGCCTCAAATGCTAATCTGCAGTTTGAACTGTTTCATCACTTATACATTTCTAATCAATGGTTAAGTACGAGAGTGATGTAAAATTATATGCAAAAGAGATTAAACATATAGTAAAGAGAAGAGACGTTGTATACCTTTGGAAATATAGGGTAAAGTGATAATATGAGTCTAAATGTGAGTGAAACAAGAGTGTAATGGTGG
>ML792236.1:219864-235782 GCA_009831015.1 Picea engelmannii | reverse complement strand
GCAACCCCACAACAAAATCCATAGAGATGACTTCCCATTTGGACATAGGAACATCATGTGGTTGTAGGAGGCCTGTCGGGTGATGGTGGTCAGCTTTCACTTGTTGACACTCTAGGCATTTGGCGACGAAATGGACTACATCGTGCTTCATGCCTACCCAAAAGAAGAGCTTCCTCATATTTGCGTACATCTTCTTCACACCCGGATGCGCACAATAAAGTGATCTATGGGCTTCCTTCAGTATGATGCTTCAAATATCCCCATTCTCAGGGATGTACATCCTTCCTCGATATCTTAACTATCCATCTGTTTCTAGACTATATCATTCATACTTTGGGTCTAACTACCTCTCACTCTAGAGGTTTGAAGTAACCTTTAAATACCAACTGTCTCCTGGGAGTTGTGTCAACACATGTTCCTTCAGATTGACCTTTAAGGTTACCAAGGAGAATATACGTGGTCTCCTACTCAAGGCATCTGCGACCAAATTTTCCTTTCCCTTGATGTATGAAATACCAAAATCGTACTCACTCATAAACTCACTCCATCGCCTTTGCCTGGCATTCAGATCTCTTTGAGTGAAGAGATGTTTTAAACTTTGATGGTCCATTTTGAGCTCAAAGTTTCGCCCCACAAGATAGTGCCTCCAAAGTTTCAGAGCTAGCATTACAGCTGCCAACTCTAAATCATGAGTCACGTATAACTCTTCATATTTATTCAACTTCCTTGATGCATAGGCTATCACTCCTCCATCCTGCATTAGCACGGCCCCCAACCCTTGCTTTGAGGCATCTGTGCAGACTGTGAATTCCTTTTCCATATCCGGCACTCGTAGAATTGGCGCACTAGTTAGTAACCTCTTAAGCTCAGTGAATGCACTATCACACTCTTCTGTTCATTCATACCTGACCCCCTTACGTTGCAAGGTGGTGATGGGTTTTTCTATTTTTGAGAATCCTTCTACAAATCTCCGGGAGTAACCTGCTAGCCCCATGAAGCTTCTCACCTCATGGGCATTTTTCGGCACTGGACACTCCATAATGGCCTTTACCTTTTCTGGGTCCACAGAGATTCCTTCGCCGGAAATGATATGACCCAAATAGTGGATCTTTTTCTGGAAGAAGGAACACTTTGACAGCTTCCCGTACAATTTGTTCTCTCTAAGGCAGGACAACACTATTCGTAAGTGTTCCTCATGTTCTCTTTCATTCTTGGAATAGATGAGGATGTCATCTAGAAAGACTTGTACAAAATGGTCTAAGTACTTCCGAAATACATCGTTCATGAGGCTCATGAATACTGTTGGCGCATTGGTCAATCCGAAAGGTACTACCACAAACTCATAATGTCTGAACCGAGTTCAAAAGGCAGTTTTCAGGATATCACCTTCCTTAATCCTTAACTGATGATACCCTGATCACAATTCAATCTTTGAGAATACCGCTGCTCCTTTCATCTAATCAAAGAGGTCATCTATTCGTGGCATTGGTTACCTATTTTTCACTGTAGCACGGTTCAAGTCCCTGTAGTCTACACACAGTCGTAAGGATCCATCCTTCTTCTTTACAAAAATTACTTGTGTTCCCCAAGGTGAGACACTAGGCCTTATTAGCCCTAAGTCCAGTAACTCTTTCAACTGCATTTGCAATTCACAAAGTTCCAGCGTTGTCATCCGATACAGAGTCTTGGAAATTGGTTATGCACCAGGTTTTAGCTCAATAGTAAAATCAAGCTCCCTCTAAGGAGGTAACCCTGGTAACTCGTTTGGAAAAACATCCTGAAATTCTGACAATACCGGGGACTGATCCAATGAGGGTCCCTTCCTTTCATTCACTGCTTCCACTACATAAAGTCGACACCCTTGTCTCAAGCATCGCTTAACCTTCATAGTTGATATAAAGCGTAACAACACTTTTCTCTGTACACCCTAGATCTCTACTGGTCTTCCTTCATCATCGACACAAAGCACCCTCTTTGAGAAACAATCTATCAAAGCTCGATGAGCTGCTAACCAATCCATTCCAATGATTAGGTCATATGCTCCAGGAGCAGTGACATATACCTTCAACCTAGTAGTACACACTCCCAGGTCTACTATACAATTATCAACACTAGGTCCTAGTGCTTTCTTTTCCCCCGAAGCCATCTCGACTTGTTTAAATTCATCGTGCTCGTAGGCTGCCAACCCACTCTTTTCTAATGCAGATGGTGAAATGAAACTGTCTGTCGCACCAGAATCAAACAAAATCTTAACATTGATATGATTTAGCATACCTGATGACTCCACCACCGTGGATTGATGTTCGGCCTGGTGGTTATTAACCATTGCGTAAATCTAGTGGCTGCTACTTGCTCTCCCCATCGATGCCTTTCCTTCTCTATGCACGAACCCTGATTGTAACTCTGGGCAGTCACGCTGGTAATGGGGTCCTCCGCACCCCCAACAGGTAACATGAGATTGAATCTGTGCACTGTTATGTGACTGTCTCTGAAATGAGTTCCTTCCCCTGGAACCCCTGCCCCTACTCGTTGTTCCCTGAGATGGTCGTGGACCTGTCTGCACCGTTGGTGATGAACGAGATGTTGCACTCACTGCCATTGAAATCCTTGCAGCTACTGTCCTTGGTGCGAATCTGTTACCATATGGCAGTGGCCTTGAGCCCCCTCCCCTAGGAAATGTCCTCGGGGCCTTCCCTACGAATCCCAGGCGATGCGAAAATGTTAGTCTTGTACCCCCGGTCAAGTTCATATGTTCTTCTGCATAACATGCATTTTCCACCGCTTCTGCTACTGAAGACGGTTTCCACATCCGCACCATAGCTCTTATCTTAGGGTTCAATCCATAGACGAAGCACTCTGCCTGTCGTTGGTCATTGTCCATATACGAAACATATTTGACCAGTTCCATAAATCTGATCTCATATTCTTCTATAGTTCTGTTTCCCTGTACTAAGGCATGAAATTCCCCTACCTGTTGTTCCTCGTAGTATGCTGGTAGATATTTCCTTCGGAACCTCTCCTCGAAAAGTTCCCAAGATACTGTGTCTGGGGTAAGATGCAGTTGTCTTTCCAGGTTGCCCCACCAGTTCAAGGCACTGTCTCTTAACTGAAAAATGGTGATCTTTGCCTTTGATTTGGACGCATAGTCCCTTAAAGCAAAACACCTTGTCATGCCTTCCAACCATGCTTCCACACGTTCACTAGCGCGACCCCCAAAAAAATCTGGAAGTTTGATCTTCTGCAATTCTCGCGTGATATCTTCAGGTGGAGGTCCTCCCCCTGAATCCCTTGACTCTTCTGGGTTACCCGTTCTAGACAGTGGGGGGTCCACTTCAGTCCCTACCGGTTGTCGCCCCTTTAAAGTCTCGTTAATGGCTTCCAATGAGCGCAGGATGAGGGCTAGTTTGGGCGATGGTGGTGGTGGCACTAGCGGTGTTGGCGGTGCTTGCGACGACTATCCCCTACCTCGATTCCCTCGAGTCCTGACCATCCTGTATGCTTTTGACCTGCATCAACCAAAGTTGTCAGGGTGAGTTCTAGGATGTTTCAAATTGGTGCTACTCAAACTAGAAACAGGGTTAGGCGTAAGTTTTATTTACTTGTCTGTAAATAGACATTACTCCTTTAGGGGATTGGCTAGGTGTTGGAGCTGGAAGTCACTCCTGGATTGCTTGTAGGAGCAGAGCCTGACGCCCATCAGTTTAATGTCACGATTTGTTTTAAAGAGGTGATCAAATGGAGGAAAACTCGAGGAGATATCACTCTAACTTAGGGACTGAGTCTGGTACATAAGGTGACAAAGGAGGTCTTGATCCAACTTTAGCCAGTGGGTTAATAAAAGGGTGAGTAGGTGGAAGACTTAGTGAGGAAAATGGACAAACAGCTTTGGGCAACAGGCTTACAGCTATTTGCAGAAGAAAGACACTGAATACAATATCCTCTTGGTTCAGGGTCTAAAGAAGCTGAGGAGGACTCGACTGGATCCTCCAATTCCAAGTCACTCAGTGATGGGCAAACCACAAGAACTAGTTAGAAATATCATAACTGCTACAGTGATCCTACCAACATCATCCTATAACAACTATGGCTCGACTGGATCCTCCAATTCCGAGCGATTCAAACACAGTGGAACAAAGATGTAAAGAAACTGGCATTCATCAGGAAAGAAGTCTCAAGAGTGCATACATAACTAGAGTATCAGTGCTTCATTAAAGATTTACAACCGGGAGCTCAGCTCAACCATCGATAGATACAAAAATGGTGAAAACGCCTACATATACTCAAACTAACAACAGAAACAAAATCGAGATGTAGCATTGAAAGCTTTGCATCTGCATGGCTTCTGACAACACGGAGCTGCAATCTTTGAATGGTCATGCAACCTATGGCAGACGCAACCGATCCCCTGACAGTTTATTCGGTGAATCGATGTGTCTTTAATTCAGTGCAGGACTTCCCATTATGGCGGAGACGATGTCTAACCACCACCAACCGCTTCAATAACTGCTTCTTGGGATTGAAGACGGCTTGGCCAACTTAGCATTTTGGGATATGGAAGACTTCTCGCACTGCCACCTGGAATAACTGAAGGGTTTGAAGGACGGGTATGGAGGCCAATGCAGGAATTGAGGTATAGCTATGGAATGACAGGGCCCCAATCGCAAGGACAACGAAAAGAACGATGAGAGGTGAGAGAGGTGGCGGGGGGATGACATAAGTCATAAGGGATATGTGCAGAGACAACAGGAGAATAGACGTGGCAAGTTTAATGCAATGAAAGGCTGACATGGAGGGAAAAGGATGCATGGCCGATGATAAATGGATGATGAGACGAGGGAAAGGCCAACTGGAAGCATGAGAGAGGGGTGGACGGTGACACATGGCGGCAAGGGAAAGGCGGACAGGGAGATGTCATGACGAAAATATGGCCCACATGGGTTAAAGACAAGGCAGCTGAGAAGGTCGGGGCCGCGCTTGAGCCGTTGATCTGGGCTCCTCAATCGTGGCTGTCGGAAAACTGCATCCACGATTCCAGACCCCCCCCCCTTCGCTTAAAGGTAGAAAGGCGGGGGGGGGTCCGGAATTGCTTTCATCGCCATTGATCCGGGTGCGCTAATCTAAGCCGTTGGAGAGGTGCGCCCCCGATTCTGGACCCCCCCCCCCTTGCTTAAAGGTCGAAAGGCAAGGGGGGTCCAGAATTTGTTGTGCGCCGTCGATCTGGGCACGCAAAATCCAGCCGTCTAAAAGTGACTCACGTTTAATGCAGATGCGCTTGCGCCCAAAACTTAGGATAAGTGGGTTTTGACCCACTCTTTTGCAATTCAACCCCTTAGCAAGAAATATCGCTAACATTTGGCTCCATGGGGGATAGAGTCATCCCTGTGATGCTCTAAGAACTCTTTTTCAGACTTAGTGCCTTTGTTGTTGGGCTATGGAGTCATTTATTAGTCCGAAAAACAGAACATAGAAACAATATGTACAAAAACAAAACAAAACAAAAAGAGCCGACTGCGGCTCATAGAAAACATTTTTTCAAGAAATGCCCATTGACTGGGCTGCTAAAGACTTCATTGTCTTCCAGATCCTGCAACCTGTAAGTGTTGTTTGAAAGTACTTAAAGCATCTTGAAAGGCCCGATCCAGAGGGCATCAAATTTACTGTGTTTTCCCTTTTCCTGCCTGGGTGCGTCCCATTTGAGCACTAGATCTCCCTGCTCAAATTCCTTCTTCTTGTTCTTCCTGTCAAAAGCCTGCTTGATCTTCTGCTGACGATGGTAGGCTCTGTCCATGACTTGTTCTCTGATCTGTTGCACTTCCACCATCTGATGAATCCTTCTGAGTACATGATTAGGCTCTCCTTCAAGGACCTAGAGGAAATTTGCCACAGGTAAGGCAAGCTGAGTGGGGAAAACGGCTTCTATCCCATAAACCAGCTGGAAAGGTGAGAGACCCAGGGACTTCTTGGTTGTCACCCGATCGACCCAAAGAGCAAACTTGAGCTTTGAGTCCCAGGCCTTCTGATTGTCTTCCAGAAGCTTTTTGATAAGCTTGATCAGGCTTTTATTGGAGGACTCTACCAGTCCGTTTCCCTGAGGATAGTATGGAGTGGAGTGGACCAGCGAAATGCGAAATTGTTCACAAAATTTGATCAGAGGCTCAGACCTGAAGGGGGAGGCATTGTCAGTGACAATTCTGCTTGGGCAACCAAATCTGGCTATGATGTCTTCCAAGAAGCTGATGATTACTTTGTGATAAATGCTTCTAGTGGGGACAACCTCTATCCATTTGGTGAAATAATCAGTCACAGTGAGGATCCATCTGTGCTAGCCACTTGAGGGAGGATGAATCTCCCGGATGAAATCCAATCCCCACTGCTGAAAGGGTGCAGAAACTACTACAGGATTTAATGGAAAAGATTTGAGTTGTTGTTTACCTGAGAATTTATGGCATTTGATACAAGCCTTGACTTCCCTGCAGACATCAGTAAACAAAGTAGGCCAGTAATACCCAGCCCAAAGGATCTTGTGGGCCGTGGTCTTCCAAAAATGATGGCCCTCGCAGAGACTGCTATGAAAATCGAACATCACTTTCTGCGCTTGTAATGGGTCCAGACACCTTAATAATATCCCCAGAGGGTCTCTCCAATATAGGGCTCGGTCAATGAGGCAATATTTGACCGCTTTGAGCTTCAAAGCTCTAGCCCTACTTTTTCCCAGCCCATCAGGGGGCTTTAATTCCTGCAGAAAGTACAAGATGTCCCTGTACCAGGGATAGGCTGCTAGTGGTATGGTGATCTGGGAATTACTGCTAGATGACTCAGCTTGCTCATTGATGCAGTTAATCTCCAGAGATTTGTAATTGGATTCAGCCAACAACTTGGCCAAACCTTGCCCCTTTATCAATTTGGTGGGCTTAATCTCGAGGTCAGATTCCAGGATCTTACCTATCCATTTGCCCCTCTTCCCATCTATGTCAGGTTGTATGAGAATGTCCTTCACAGAAGTGGAAGGGACATATGCAGTGATTTTCGAGTGCAAGACGTAGATCCTGAAAGCTTTGAGAGATTTCACCAATGCATAGGCCTGTTTTTCCATGATCTCGTATTTTAGCTCAGCATCTCTCAATGCCTTGCTGAAGAAGGCAATGGGATGCTCTCGCCCTTGATCATTTCTCTGCAACAGGACTGCTGCTATTGAGTCATCAGAAGCAAATGAGAAAATCAGGAAGTCTTTAGAATAATCGGGACTGATCAGCACAGGTGCCTCAGTCAATGCTTTCTTTATCTGGGCAAAAGATCCCCTGGATTTAGCAGTCCACTTTATTTCATGGCCCTTCCTGAGCATGGCTGTGATATGTTTTACTAGCTCAACGAAGTTTGAGACGAATCTCCTCAGAAAATTAATCTTCCCCAAAAATGCTTGAACTTCTTTCTTGGACCGGGGAAGTGACAGGGCCTGAATTGCTTCTACTCTACCCGGGTCAATCCTTACTCCTTCTACTGACACTATGTGGCCTAGCAACTTTCCCTCCTGCATAGAAAACAGTGATTTCTTGGGGTTTAAAGATAGGCCATACTTCCGACATTTCAGGAAGACTCTTTTTAAGTGGCAACAGTGCTCTTTATCAGTCTTGGAGAAGACTGTGATGTCATCCAGATATATCACCACAAACTGGTCCTTCTCCCCAATGAAGGCTATGTCCATGGCTCGCTGAAACGTTTCTCCTGCATTCATCAGTCCAAAAGGCATTTTGGCATACATGAACGTGCCCCAAGGAGTGATGAAGGTTGTTTTTTCTCTGTCTTCAGGCATGACTGATATCTCATTATATCCAGAGAAACCATCAATCATGGACATCCTAGATGCGCCAGTGACCCTCTGTAAAATATGTTCCATGTTGGGCAGGGGGTAATTGTCCTTCCTCGAACTTCTGTTCAGGTTCCTGAAATCGAAACAGAGTCTGATTTCTCCACTTTTCTTTCTCACCGGGACCAAATTGGCCACCCATTCAGAATATCTCAAGGGGACAATGATCTGGGCATCCAACAACTTCTTTACCTCCCTTTCCATGACCGAAAGCAACATGGGATTTATCTGTCTCAGCTTCTGCTTGAATGGCTTAGCCTCCTCTTTTAGTGGGATCTTGTGCTCGATGATTGATGTGTCATATATTTTAAGGTCTTTGTAGGTCCATGCAAACACATCAGCAAACTCCTTCAGCAGCTTAGTATATTCGGCTCTCTGCTCCTCGGTCAAACTTCTTGACAGCTTGACAAACTTTGGCTCCTCAGGTGTGCCTATGTTTCATTCAGCTATGTCATCATCATCACCTGAAACCTTACCCTTCACTGCCACATCATTTCCATCGAACAATCTTTCCAGTGGGATCAGTCCTCTCGGAATGTGATTTCTCGGTAGCTGAATAATCCGGTGATCGGCGATTCTATCCACAAATTCCCCAGGGTGATGGTCATCTTCCTCTTCGGGATCCTTATCTATATGCATCGTGGAAAAGTCATCAATGGACTGGAGAAATTTCTCAATTTCTTGATCATCTTCGAACACCCTCCAATGTTTGACATTGTCTGGTATAGAAGGTCTGTATTTTATTTCAATATCAGACCCGACAGTGGGTGATGTGGGAACTTCGAGCACACTGGCTGTGAAAGCTAAACAGTCGGCCGAGGCATTTTCCTCCCTTGGAATGTAGGAAATATTAAAATCCAGGAAGGAATCATCAACCAGGTCCCATACCTCATTCCTGTAATTCCTGAGCCGAGGATGCTTAGTCTGATAAATATTTTTAACCTGCTAGACAATCATTTCTGCATCCCCAAACACAGCCATCTCCTTGATTCCCATTTCTTTTGCAGCTCTTAATCCCAGAACCAGAGCTTCATATTCTGCCACATTATTGGTGACCTCGAATTCCAGTCTATATGACAGAGAGATGGTCTCATGACAAGGTGATATAAATATCACTTCGGTGCCTGCGCCCATACTGGAGAAAGCTCCATCAAAGAACATCTTCCAAACAGAGGAAGTTGGAGGGGAGGTGTCCTGATTAAGGATGGGCTACTTTCTGATCTGCAAAGAAGCTTCAGGGGTGTGGGTGAGCTGTAGTAAACTGGAGCCTAAATCAGTGTCCAAGGCATAGATGGGATGATTGGTAGGGTTGGCCTCGTCACTGACAATGTAGGCTAGCTGGGCTTCTCTGTATAATCTCCTATGTTCCCCCCCAAAGACCGGAATGGTGGCATATGTGAGATCCATCTGTAACGTCCCTCCAAGCCTCTTGATCCAGGATCTTGACAACAACATGCCAAACTTAGGGGGGACATCAGCTACCATGATATCCATGACCATACTTTTTATGGGTAGCTAAAACAGAGAGACTACTAGGTCCTTAATTACTCCCAAACATTGAACCCTCCTGGAGTCAAACGAATAGAGGTCATGATAGGCTCGGGTGACTTCCAGTCCTAATTCTTCCATGACGACTTTGGGCATGAGATTGTGGGAGGCCCCTAAATCCATAAGGCAACTATGCAACACTTTATCATGTATGTTCAGGGAGGTGTATAAGGGAGGGGATGAATCATCTCTGTCTTCTACCATGGGACCTAGGACAACTGCAGGCCTTTCATCTTGTAGGTTTATGGAGTCTGTGAGGGGATATGAGGCTTCGAAATTTAACAGCTCAGAGAAGCGTTTTTTAAATTCCCCATGCTTAATAAGTTCAGTAAGTGGCACATGAATTCTTACTTTTTGAATTTCATGTTCGAAATTGAAAGAAGACATAGGCTTTGGGATTTCTCTAATTTCAGAAACATGATTATGGACAATGGGGGAGAGGGGTTTAGCCTTCTTACCTTTGTCTGCTACTTCATTAGCAGGTTTCTCTGTTCTATTGGATGGCTCAGGAACGTCATGCACTGCTGCTCTTTTGTCAGACCTCAGGTTGTACCTGCCTCGACCGCCACTGGCTTTGTCTCCCTTGCTCAATTCGTTCAGCTGACCATCCATGAGAGACTCTTCATAAGCAGTCTGAGTGAGATGAGGGAAAGGAGGAGTGAATTCTAGAGAGTGGATCTTAGGCTCAGGCTCGTCTGCTTCCCCTTCTTCTTCATCAGCCACGAAATTGTTCTGGAAGGGAGCCTGAATCCTTTGGTCATCTCTGTCTCTTTCCTTCTCTCTGTGCATGGTTGGAGGAGAAAAATTATTTGTTCTTCTGAAACCTCCTCTATTCTCAGTGGTCTGAGGTCCCTTATACATTTGTTTTCTTTCCACCTTCAATCTCTCCACCTCTTCTTTGAGGAGGTTCATAACTCGGGTCAGCTCATTTACTTGAGAGTGAGGTAGTGACGTGCCGGAAGTTGAGGCTTCCGACTTTTCTTTTCTTCTGTCTGTGTCAGCCTGGCTTCTCAGTCTGTCAGCTGCCAGTATGTTGGATTCCACCTCTACAACTGCATCTTGCATCTGAGCCAAAGAGGTGGCTCTTCTTTCCCTTAACATGAGACAGAAATCAGGGTCAAATGTGCCAGCATAGGAAATTTGAGCAGAGGCCTCTGAGGGTTTAATCTCTGTAGGAATCTTGTTGTACATCTTGTTAAATCTCTTGGAGAAGTCTGAGACAGACTCTCCTTCCATCTTCTTCAGAGACCCAAACTCAGTCATATAATACATATAATCTTTTCTGTCTCCCCACTGCCTCAGGAAAACTCTATCCAAGGCCTCAATGCCAGCGATAGATCCAGGGGCCATTCCCCGGAACCATTTCCTCACCTCCCCATCAAGGCTCTGGACAAAGACTCTCATCCAGACATCTTCACTCTCGATATTCAAGTTCTCTGCATAGCTATAAAAGGCAGCTAGGTGCTCTTCAGTAGTTACATCTCTCTCCCCACTGAACTTGGGCATGTATTTCAAATAGTCTCCAGCAGGGAGAGGGTTCAGAGGCTGGGGTAGAATCAAAGGAGCATATCTGGCAGCAACTATGGCATCCATTCTGTTCAGAGGGGGATTAACACCAGCCATAGGGATATTAGGTAGAGGAGAACTCAGAGGAGAAGGAGTACGAACGGGTGATGTCGGAACAGAGACCCTTGTAGGAGACAACGGAGAAAACAGAGAGAAAGGCAAGGGACCTGAGTGTGCAGACGCTTCTCTCTGTGTAGCAGTAGCAACAAAAGAGGAGTGGTAAATCCTTCAGAAGTTCGAGGTCTGTGATAAGGCAAGACCTCCAGGGAGGAGGGAGTGACAAGGATTTCTCTCTTTGGTCCCAGACCAGGAGGGGAAAACTCAGCAGGAACACTCCCGAAATTTAAAGAACGGGGGACTTCGGAAGAAGGACGACTAGGAAGCTGTGAATAAGAAAATGGAGTTTTCACAGAAGGGGAGGGCATATTACCTGTTTTGGCGACAGAAACTTCTCTCGCAGAGCTCTTTCCCTTTCTGCACACTGCTTCCACATCAGCTTCTGGTGTAGCTAAAGGAAAGTGTGGGTTAGACCTTGTATGTCTGCCTCTCGAAGCCACAGTTGATAGAGCAGGTTCTTCCCAGTGGAGTTGTCACAATGGAGTCGCCAGGTGCACAGTAGCAATCTTCAAGTTCTGATATCTGATGCACCTTCAGAATCAGTCGATCTTTGTCGTTCAATCCCTGGGAAAATATTCAACTTCATCCCTGGCAACGGCGCCAGAAATGTTGGAGCCGGAAGTCACTCCTGGATTGCTTGCAGGAGCAGAGCCCGACGCCCATCAGTTTAATGTCACGATTTGTTTTAAATAGGTGATCAAATGGAGGAAAACTCGAGGAGATATCACTCTAACTCAGGGACTGAGTCTGGTACATAAGGTGACAAAGGAGGTCTTGATCCAACTTCAGCCAGTGGGTTAATAAAAGGGTGAGTAGGTGGAAGACTTAGTGAGGAAAATGGACAAATAGCTTTTGGCAACAGGCTTACGGCTATTTGCAGAAGAAAGAAACTGAATACAAGATCCTCTTGGTTCAGGGTCTAAAGAAGTTGAGGAGGACTCGACTGGATCCTCCAATTCCAAGTCACTCAGCGATGGGAAAACCACAAGAACTGGTTAGAAATATCATAACTGCTACAGTGATCCTACCAACATCATCCTATAACAACTATGGCTCGACTGGATCCTCCAATTCCGATCGATTCAAACACAGTGGAACAAAGATGTAAAGAAACTGGCATTCATTAGGCAAGAAGTCTCAAGAGTGCATACATAACCAGAGTATCAGTGCTTCATTAAAGATTTACAACTGGGAGCTCAGCTCAACCATCGATAGATACAAAAATGACGAAAACGCCTACATATACTCAAACTAACAACAGCAACAAAATCGAGACGTAGCATTGAAAGCTTTGCGTCTGCATGGCTTCTGACAACATGGAGATGCAATCTTTGAATGGTCATGCAACCTATGGCAGATGCAACCGATCCCCTGACAGTTTATTCGGCGAATCGACGTGTCTTTAATTCAGTGCAGGACTTCCCATTATGGCGGAGACGATGTCTAACCACCACCAACCGCTTCAATAACTGCTTCTTGGGATTGAAGACGACCTGGCCAACTCAGCATTTTGGGATATGGAAGACTTCTTGCGCTACCACCTGGAATAACTGAAGGGTTTGAAGGACGGGTATGGAGGCCAACGCGGGAAGTGAGGTATAGCTATGGAATGACAGGGCCCCAATCGCAAGGACAACGAAAAGAACGATGAGAGGTGAGAGAGGTGGCGGGGGGATGACATAATTCATAAGGGATATGCGCAGAGACAGCGGGAGAATATACGTGGCAAGTTTAATGCAATGAAAGGCTGACATGGAGGGAAAATAATGCGTGGCCAATGATAAATGGATGATGAGATGAGGGAAAGGCCAACTGGAAGCGTGAGAGAGGGGTGGACGGTGACACATGGCGGCAAGGGAAAGGCGGACAGGGAGATGTCATGACGAAAATATGGCCCACACGGGTTAAAGACAAGGAAGCTGAGAAGGTCGGGGCCGCGCTTGAGCCGTTGATCCGGGCTCCTCGATCGTGGCCGTCGGAAAACTGCATCCACGATTCCGGACCCCCCCCTCCACTTAAAGGTAGAAAGGCGGGGGGGGGTCCGGAATTTCTTTCATTGTCGTTGATCCGGGCGCGCTAATCTGAGTCGTTGGNCCCCCCCCCCCCCCCTTGCTTAAAGGTCGAAAGGCAAGGGGGGTCCGGAATTTGCTGTGCGCCGTCGATCTGGGCGCGCAAAATCCAGCCGTCTAAAAGTGACTCACGTTTAATGCAGATGCACTTGCGCCCAAAACTTAGGATAAGTGGGTTTTGACCCACTCTTTTGCAATTCAACCCCTTAGCAAGAAATATCGCTAACACTAGGTTAGGGTTAGGATTAAGCGTCTAAGCTTGATTTCTTCGCACCTATGAAAAAAAACTATTGGTTCCCTTTCCTTGTAGCTATACTAGCCTTGCGCCATACTCGCCACTTCCTATGCTTACTCTCCTAGTGCATATGCCGCCTCCTTCCCGCTTGTCCTAGTCTAAGCCCGTTTTTAACTTTTCGCTTACAACTTGATTAAAGTGACTTTCGACCTTATGTTTATTAATTTACGCCGAAAGGCGTACACCTATTGACAATGGGCACAATTAATGATCTTTTAATCTTATTTAACCTTAAACCATTAACTGATGGCTATGCATTGAAGATGCTGGCATATTCTCAGTAGTCCTCCAAAATCAATGGGTCAGATTTATTGTTCATAACTTTCTTGCATTTATCAAGGCATCCGTTAACATGTTTACTTTTTTTTTTAACATTTACCTAATCACATTAAAAAAATGTTGTAAGGTTATATAATTACCACGTTTAATGATTAAATAGGATTAAACCGTGGAATCTAAATAATTATCCCCAGCTGCCAGCCACGTTTCGGCATTCACCAGTGCTATGTACCTTTCGACGTTAGTGTTCTTCTTAAGACGCTTCGCTTGGTGGGTGGTCTTGGGTATGACAATTAAAGTATTTATATGTGAAATTATTTGTAAAAGTCACATCATGTGGTGCGTTGGCAGGGCGGACTTTGTAAAGACTTGACGGGTGGGGAGGTCCGGGGTTCGATCCCCGTGGACTCCAAAACATTTTAATTTAATTAATTAATCATAATTACTTTTAATTAATTAATATACTTAGTTTTAATTTGTTGTGTATATTATATTATTATTACTAGGTTTTTTTTAAAGGCACATACGTGGTGCGTTGGTGTTTGGTTGTTCCTTAAGGCTTAGGTAGTGGGTGGTCTTGGGTTCAAAACCCATAGACTCCAAAACAGTTTTAAATCTTTAAATAACCCTTAAGATTTAATAATTCTTAAATCTTTATAACATTATTTATTGTTTTTTTTTTGTTTTTTTTTTAAGATCTAAAACATATATAACATTTAAACGTTTACTAATATATATTTTAAACCTTTTTTTTTCTTTATTAGATATTTTTCTTTATCCTCTTTTTTTTTGTTAATAATTTAATTAAAAAAAACAATTTACAATTTAAACCATTGAAATTTAAATTTAGTAAAATTTAAAAGTTAATTTAAATAAGTAATAAATAAATAAAAATTAAATATTAAAATTAATTAAAAAAATATATATATATATAAAAAAAATCAAATCGGGCACGCATGAAGCCCACGTGCCCGCTTTGCTTCCTCCAGCTCTCTCGTATCTAACCCTAAAACCCTACACCTGCCAGCTCTTTGAACCCTATGCATCCTTCAAACCTAACACTCCATCACTATCGCCTCTCTCCCTCGGCAGGCTCGCTCTGCATCTTTTCTTCATCATACCAGTGATGTTTAACCCATTGATCTCTGAGTTTCGGTGGGTGCATTCTCACCCTAGCTCAGTTATACTCCAGTGCATTGTTCTGGTAGCAGTCACCATATGGGAAGATCGTTGTGTTGAGGAGCAGTGCTGGTACTGGCTGCTGGTTGTTGTGGTTGCTTGGCGGTGGTGCGTTTGGTAGTTGTAGTTGCTATGGGTGTTGGAGTCCCGGGGTCAAACCCACGGGCTTCTCCTCTATACACATTTCATACTCTGCATCATCGAACCATATGGGTTACACTCCATATTCTTCACATCTCGGGAGGCCCACAACCTACCAAAGATCTGCAATTTCCACAAATTTGTGCACAGATCAGACATTCGAGTCCCTGCCTTACTCTGCATCTCAAACTTCGTATGGCCAAAATTTTAAGTACAGTGACTGCAAAAATGAGTGAAAACCAATGACAGAGGCAACGTAGAACAAAGGGAAAAACCATGGCGGATGCAGACGATGCGGCTGCCCGTCTACACGCAGTTAACAAGTACAGGAAGAAGCTTCTCCATCACAAGGAGTTCGATGCTAGAGTTCGTGCTCATATGTTATATAAAACTTATGCATCCAAATAGTTAGGGTTTCTTTCCTGATATCTTTATCGCAAATTTTACTTAAATAAGAAAAATTTTGGTTTCTTTACTTTTTGCCTAACGTATCTTGAAGTTTCGATGCTCTGTACTGGCGAGGACCCGCAAATATGATTTCATGGCACTGGATACTTATTATCTAGGGTTAAATTTACATGTAATTATCCAAGCTTAAAATACCCATACTTTAATGCTTATTCTAAGTCACAGAAACAACTCTAACCTGGAAGAACTGTTTGGAATGTATCTTGTCATCTATTAGATTGAGACCAATGTCTATTTCTGCATAATGCAAACTTTAGATAACAAAATGCACAGAAGTTACTCTGTATGCGTGCTACTTGAATGCATATGGTTCCTTACATACGTCGCTCAGGTTTCAAGGCTAGAATTTCCCGTGCCTCAAATTTAGGGTGGAAAGGTTATTTGTAACGTTT
>ML792236.1:150235-216887 GCA_009831015.1 Picea engelmannii | reverse complement strand
ATGTACCAATCATGTGTCAACTACTCATCAACTATGACTCATCAATATGTACCAACATCATCAACTATACACCTCATGTATGTGCCAACTCATCAACTATTTGTCTCAACCATGTACTCAACATGTACCTCAACCAAAATCCCCCATCAATTTCATCATCCAAATCTGATTTGTAGCTCTGTAATAGACCTGGTGTATATGATCACATTCCTGCAAACCTTCCTTAACTTTAACAACAAGAGACTTGCTGAATTTTGGCTTATTCTATAGAGCGACCTTGTAGAGAGTGCCCCGCATGAAATTTTTGTTGGATTGATATGAAAATGTTACATAGTATACTAAAGACTGTACCCTAACCAAAAAATTTGGTCTCACTAAATTTGGATCTGTTATGAAGAAGTTATGATGTTTTTACCCGAAACACCTGTTTTTGACTAGTTTCAAGACTAGCCACAAACCCTATTTTCCACGGAGTGTAACTCCCAAAATAAAACGACCCACAAGATTAATTTTTTACCACATATGCTTGAGTATGTTGTCTCAATGTTATAGCAATTTCATGGTCTTAATCATTATAAAAAACAAGTTATAGCGAAAATGGTGAGATGACTTGTAAATAACATACCTTAGAAAGCACCATCAAAAGAATTTATCCTTCCTTGCATTTCGACCTTACTTTCTTCACCTTCCCTCAGAAATTAGGCTTAGATATCCTTGGTTACCTCAGACACCTATATATTCAATATTCTCAAATGTTATTAAAATGAGAGAGCCTTGCCTCTTATTTATACTCTCCAAGTAGCTTCCTTAAAAGCATCTTCTAGGTCACTTGGCCCACTTTCTTTATTTTAGGATTAACCCACTTCTAATTTATCCATTAAATTTATTATTGAAATAATTTATTTTGTATTCACTTTGAATTATAATATAGTCATCACTTCACTTTATTATTTACCTTTTAAAATCTCTTAAACCACTTTGACTACTTTGACCTTTTGGGGCTTCTAGATGACATATGAGGGTCCTCCATCTTCGTAAGGCCATAACTCTAAAACCGTGAGGAGATATGTGACATTCCACATACCACCAGAAATGGAATGAAATTTACTATCCATATAGAATAGTATTACCTTCAAATATATCAAAAATCATATTGTTATCCATCAAACAAACTTGGGTCCATTACCCAAACCTGGGTTCTCCAACTTCACATGGTCATAACTCTCTAATCGTGAGGTGTTATGTGGTGTTCTACATACCACCGGAAATGGCATGACAAGAACTATTCATCTAGGATAGTTTCCCTGACAAATTCACTTTCCTTCATCTCATTATTCCACAATTAATCATGGGTTCTCTTACTCTGCAAAGCGTCTTCCCGTGAGGGATTTCACCATAAGGGGACCACTTTAGAGTTCATCCATATTTACTTCTTATCAACCATGACAAAAAAATAATGAGTCATATTTACATCAAAAAATCTTGGGTACATTACCCAAACCTTTGTGCTACAAGGCTTTCTTCAAGGGTTGACATCAATGACAACCAACCTTAATCAACAGTATTTCACTTGGAAGTAGTAACATGAATTATTATACTTGTCTAAGTGAAGAATGGATCTTTAGAAGAGTTATCACTTTAAGTCTTCTGGGATCCAAACTTTAAGCAGGGTGAGCTACTAGAGACTTGGCACTTCTAGGCCCTAATTCCTTCCTCCTCCTTAGACTATTGAAAGATATTAAGAGCAACAATAACAAGATAATGAATTTTAAAGTGCTAGTAATTTAGGGCTTTAGAATTTTATCTAAGTCAAATCACTTTAGTAAAATCTATAAAATGAAGAGAAAAGAAGTAGTATCTTAAGTCCTTTACTCCCAGGGTTTGTCAAGAGAGAAATTTCATAATATTTAACGTGAATAAGAAAATATACCATAACCATTCAAAATGAAATGAAAATTGTAGATTTACTTACTTCACCAAGAATAATCAAGAAATAAAACCCTAGATTGCCAAGTAACTTCACCAAGAAATGATCCAAGTTGCAAATTTTAGCCTCCAAGACAAGTGTGCATCCCTATTTCAACCAATAACCCCCAAATAGGGTGAAAATTTCAGACCACTCTCTCTTGTGTGAGGAGTTGTGATGAAAAAATGAGACTACTTTGCCTCTATTTATACAAAACTTTGAACTTTAATTAAATTTAGGTCAAATAAAGGGCCGACCTAGCCAATTTACAATAAAATCTAATTTTTACATAAATAAAATTAATTATCATCTGAAAAGATCTCTAAGGGTGGCATCATGCCTTTATAGGGTGACGTTGATCCCCTAGGGTGGAACGATGGGCTTAGGATGTATAACATTTGGCCTCGAAAGACCCTAGATGATGCCCACATGTGCCACCCAACTTACAACTACCTCCAAAATGAAAACCCTATCTCTGGATGACATCTAGCCTGGTCATGATGTTGATGTCATGGGCCTTCTAGGGCCAACGTCCATGTGGAAGAGAAATATCCCCCTGGGTCTAGGTATTCAAGGGTGCCTACAAGGTGACATCCTTCTTTCTTCCTAGTGAAAATATCTGATGTCTTCTTTCCCCTAACTAGGGTTACAACATCTATCTCTGGGATTTTATCCCCATGAAGTTCTAGCTAATCATTCATTCATGTGTACCTATCCACAAGTACGCCCTCCAGGGGTTCATAAGTCACAAGGATCATAACATGTAAATCAAATCCAATAATCAAATTACCCAAAAATGTTCATCAAACCCCCATTTACCAAGACAAATGCTCAAATACATTATGCAATTTAACAAGTCAGGTTTGGAGAAGGTCTCAGGGTGTCCTATTGAGATAATCCTCCTTAAGTTTTGGGTGTTTCCCAGATGAGATCCAATCCAAGTCATGTAAGTGTATGAGGTGGTGTGGGGTAAGTGTTTGGGCATGGGGTACAATGATAACAAAGAAATGTAAGTCTTACCTGTCGGTGCCTTTGTAGAGGGTGAGCTGGACTTTGTCATAGATGCCATTGTTTCCTATCCTATTTACTTCCTTTTACTCTTATATTTATTATATTTTAGTATTTTTCTTTTTTTCTTCAAGGGAAGAGTTGAGGGACATTGTCTTGGCTTGGTGACTAGAGGTGATAGCATTATCCACAAACATTTCACATATATTAGAAGGTTGGCTTGTGATGAAACCCCCTTTCTCTTGGCTATGCCACCAAGAGCCACTACCCTGGTTTGGTGACCAGATAGGTGGTAGTGTCATGCCACTACATGCCCATGGTCATAATAGGTCGACTCGTGATGAGACCTCCTATCCACCAACTAATACCTTGAGTATTTATTTATCTTATAGGTTCCCTTTTCTTACTAAGAATATTTTTATTACTTTCTCATGAATCACTGGGTGAAGCATATCAAAGGTTTCAATATTGGATTTTAACACTTTCCAATTACTTTTACCCTCAAGGCCTTTAGCCCCTTCTTCCCATAAGGAAAGGTACAACCCTTCCTAGTGTGGCCAATTCCAATGCCCGAAAAAAGGTAGGGGAATATGAGAGGAATAAATATGGAAAGTGGTAAGTATGGAGGGAACAGACGGTGACCTTTTAGAAACACACCCATTAACAACCCATGTTAAAGGGAGATCAACTTACTAGGGAATCATGTCACCCTTCCAGGTATGAACAAGTCAAAGGTCATAATTTCCAAGCAAACATTATGAAATGAAGGAGAATTCAATGCAACATATTCAACTGCTTCAAGAATCAGAGTGACACATACCGTGATACCTGGAATCATTACCTTATGGAGCAAGACTTACTGCTACTTAAGGACTAGGTCGATGGTGGGATGGATACTGTTGTTGCTGATACATGGGCACCACTAGAAAAAAGAGGGGGCCTCCAGAGCCATTCTCAAGTCATCCATCTCTCGACATTCCATGTCTAGGACCTATGGGCCTCGAGGCATGATATCCTTAGTTATACCTAGGGAAGGGGATACCATGTGCCATTTCTTCAATGCATGTAGTATTTCCATCATTTTATTCTCATAAATAGGTTTTTGTAAGTCCTTTCCTTTGAGTGGTTGAGTTTCAAAAGAAAGGAGCCTTCCTTCTTGCATTAGAACAACAACAATTCCATTTCTCAAAGCATAACATTCCACAATAAAGGTTTTTGTCAAGTCTAGTGTGGTCAAGACAGGAGCTTTGCACATTGTCTCTTTAAGTTGCTCAAAATATTGAGTTACCTTTGGAGTCCATGAAAATGCATCCTTCTTAGTTAATGCAGTTAAAGGTGTTGCTATTCTTCCATAGTTCTGAAAAAACTTGCAGTAGTAACCTAACAAACCAAAAACTCCTGTAATATTGTTCAATGTTTTTGGAATTGATCAGTCCATCATGGATTTAATCTTGTTAGGGTCTACCTTCACACCTTCATAAGATAAAATATGTCCCAAATACTCTACCTCGTTCACCCCAAAGAGACCTTTGGATGGTTTGGCATATAGTTGTTTCTCCTTTAGTAGTTATAGCACCCTGTCAACATGTCAAACATGATCTTCCTAAGAATTTCTATAGATTAGTATATCATAAAAAAATACTAACACAATTTTTTGAAGGAAGGGCTTGAAAATGGAATTCATCAATTCTTGGAATGAAAAAGGTGCATTCGTAAGGCCAAAAGGCATGACCAAAAACTCATAATGGCCTTCATGATTTTTGAATGCTATTTTTTGGATATCTTCTTCCTTCATTATAATCTTATGGTACCTTGAATGGAGATCCAACTTATTGAAGTAGATTGCTCGATGTGGTTCATCTAATAATTCATCAATGACAGTAATGAAAAATTTATCTTTAATGGTGATCTTGTTGATCTCTCTATAATTTGGACACATATGCCATGATACCTATTTCTTGAGTACCATTACCACCAGTGCAGAGTAAGAACTTTGGCTAGGTCTAATAATTCCAACCTCTAACATTTCTTCAACCATATGCTCAATTTCACTCTTCTAGGCATAAGGGTATCCATAAGGCCTGATGTTAGGAGGAACACTTTGTTGGGTATGTGTTATATTCTTTGCATGTGTGTGTGTGGGTGCATCAGGTTCGAAAACTGCATCTGACGATCCCTCATGGGGTCCCAGGGTGCATTCCTAGGGGGGTCCTGGGGGGGGGGCAGGTATGCCCCCCCTAGTTCCGTGCAACGTTTGGCACAACACCCCCAATTTTTTTTGTGTGTGGTTTTTGCTATTTTTAGCGGTTTACTAAATTAATCTCGGATTAAGGGATTAGGGTTTTGGTATCTACAAAATACCTAAAAAAATTGTATATATTGTATGGTGAATGGTAAAATTTGATAATGAATATAAGAAAGGTTTTCTCGGTTGAGGGTTTCCGGTATAAAATCTTTGTGTACTCTGTGTATGAGCCATTGATTAAATTATGTTTTGCTTAAGAATCTATATGCATTGCTTTACTTCATAGGTTTAAAACTTACACACTCCCAGGAATTAAGTGAATAACATGATCATGATCACAAGTGGGTGGAAGACCTCTGGGAATATCTTCAAATACTTTGGAATTCTTATCAATGATACCTTGGAGATCTAGGGGAATATATGTCTTAGATGTTTGAACATCTAGTGAGCATAGTTTTACAATTACACCCTAATGCATCTTTTTAAATAATTTTTTCATGTCGTTAGAGCTTACCACCTTACTGGGTTTCCCTATGATACCCCTTAACTCAAATTCCTTTCCTTCCAATGAAAATTTCATGAAAAGTTCTTCAAAATTAAAATTCAATGTTCCCAATGATTGTAACCATTAGAACCCTAGTACGACATCAACACCACCCATGGGTATAGAAAACATTGGACTATTCATTACATATTACCCCATAGTAAGATTGATCTTATGGAATTTTCCTAAGCAATTGATAGTTCCTCCATTTGCAATCATTACTTGAAACTATGGCACAGGATATATAAAGAAATTGAGAGCTTTGGATAATTTACAGTGAATGAAATTATGAGTACTACGAGAATCAATTAGCACTATTACCTTTTTATTTTTGATATATCCTTTGATCTTGAGGGTTTGAGGAGTGATAATTCCATCCAATGCATGATATGATATGGTGGGAGTCATCTCTTCAAAATAAATCTCTTCTACATTTTCATATTGAGATGGTTCTTGTTCTTCTTCCTCTTTGCAATCTATGTAGAATAATTTATTCTCACCACACTTATGTCCCTTACTGTACTTTCTATCAAAATTAAAGCATAAATATTTTTCTTTTGTTTCCTCCCATTTTTGAGGTGTCAACCTTGTAGTTTGAGTTGGTTTAGAATAAGGAACATTATTCTCTCGATAGATGTTAGGGGTGGTCCTTCTAGTATCCATATCCATATTTTTATTTTCAACATTTCTCCCCACCTTGAACACATTATCCAATTATTTGGGTTACCAAAGGAGAACCTCATGTTGAATGCTATCATTTAAAGTTCCTATGAAGACATCAATCAAGTGATCATCTAGAATATTTTTTACCTTTATATTCAATCTTTGGAAGTTCTCAATGTGCTCCGCAACAGAACCCTTTTTCTTGAAATTTATCAATTGGCTGAAGAAGGTATTGCTTCGTGTATCCTCATAGTGTGATATCATTTCTTCCATGAAAATTTTCCAAGTGACAAGTGATTTGTGAGAATAAATCCATCGATACCACACAAAATGATTAGTTTCTAAATATAAGGACGCAATTCATACTTTTTCTGTGTGTGGCACATCATGTAGATCAAATAACTGCTCCATCTGGAGTATCCATGTGATTGGATCCTTGCCATCAAACTTCCTCATATCAATAATAGGAAAGTGGTTGGTCTTCAACCCAAGGATGGATTTTATCTAGTATTGATACAAAAAGTGGAATAAAGTGGGATAAAAGGAGTATCACATAAAATTGGGAGAATCTTAGGGATTTTTAGGTACAAACATATTTCAGCGTTTATAAATGTATGAGCTATCATTACTTTTCAGTGCTAAACCTGGGTACAATGTGATTCTTCCATGTACCTAGAGTATAAAGGAATGCCCCCTTTGAATGGTTTTACATTAGACAACACTAATACATATTTTAGATCCCAAGTACCTGGTGTATATCGGGAGATCCCATAGAATCTTGAGACTAACCAAGTAACCCTAATTTTGAGACTGTTCTGCTAGCTGATCTTTATTATTTTGTATCTCTGCAATTTAAGACCTTATAAGTCTAAAATTTCATTCTAAGGTAGCCTGATGTGTCTTATTTCCAACCCCATAGGTTAGAATAATATTGTATTCTCCAAGAGAATTTTATGATAACTGTCCCAAGATGTGTTCATTTTTTTCCCTTTTAGGAGAGATAAGTTGTATGGAATTCCACATGTCACTGTATTCACTTCAAAATGTGAAATTGGGACCAGTAAAAATTTGGTCCGTACCCTAACCAATGTAATAGGTCTCATACAATTTGGAGTTCTTTCTCTTTAGATATAAAATCTTTCCCAAGAACACTTGTTTTAGACTAAACTCCGGACCAACAAAAATCCTTAATTTCCTCAGAGAATAAATTTTTGATTACAATGAATCAAGAGATGAAATGTGTACACAATATACTTCATTATTTTTCCTCCGTACTATAAAAAATTGAGAATGTGAAACCAAGCCAAAAAAAATTGGGAGCAAAAATTCCAAGAAGTCTTTTTTCAGAATAGTTTTAGGACTGGTCAAAAAACCTAACTTGAACAAAATATATCTCAAAAAATATAACGAACCAAGATATAAAATTTGGACCCAAGTTAGATCAATATGTCTCTTCTACACCATAGAAATTCAATATCCTCAAACCTTCTAGAAAAAAAGGTGTAGCGAAAATTCCAAGAAGACTTGTTTTTAAGAAGCCAGTCCCAAGGATTGTCTAGCTCTGATACCAAATGTTAAGAACCAAATATCAAAATAGAATAAAAACTCAGAATTATTTCTCAACTCCCTGACAAAGAGAAAAATTCAGATAATAATCCTCTTTGATGGGGAAACCTCCTTATACATAATATGAATTCACAAATACAATATGATTCCAAATGAAAAGGTCTCCTTTGTATATATAGGATATTAGGAGGTACAATTACAAATAATGATCCCAAGCCGACATAAATAAAGTAACAATACTAATGTAATATGCCTCAATTAAGGGGTAATGTGCCACGATTTAGGGCTTAACATTAATCGATCTGGAACTGGAAATATATTAGTTTAAATATCATTTGAATGATATTTATATGATATGTCTTTAAATATCATTTCAATGATATTTGTTCAAGTGATAGTTATTTAAATATTTGTTTAAATATTAGAGTTGAAGCTGAAATTATATTCATTTAAATATCATTTCAATGATATCTAAATGACATGTGTTTAAATATCATTTCGATGATATCTAAATGACATGTGTTTAAATATCATTCAATGATATTTGTGAAATGATAGTTGTTAGAATATTTTAACTGGAGATGAAATGATATTCTTTTAAATATCATTTCAATGATATCCAAATGATATGTGTTTAAATATCATTCAATGTTTTTTTTTTAAATTACATTTGTTTAAATATTTATTAAAATGATATTTGTTTAAATATTTGAGCTAGAGATGAAATGATATTCTCTTTTTTTGTAAGCAAGTATCTTCTATATTAATATGAATAGAATTTACAATAGAGTCTGAACTATTTCAAATCCCAAAAAGACCATGACAAACACTTCATATCAAAAGAACAAAAAACATACATGCCCCAATGGGGAAACTAGGATAGAGATCACAGTATAAGTATTATAAATTGGAAGTCACGAATACCACAAAGTTTACCATTTCTACTACCACTCAAAACATAGAAAACTAGATATAAAAAATAGGAACAAGGACTAAAAATCTTGCAAACATTAGACATGAAGAACCTAGGAAGGATATGGGTCCAATCCATCTCTATGCATGGTTACAAATGAGGATTCATATCTAACCTGACCCCCAATAGGAGAATGTAATACACCTCCATGGAGGTGTTCTATCCATGTCACCACCTCCAACAAAAAAACATTCTAAGCTTCCAGTAATTCCATCCGGCTCTTGAGTTGATGAAATTCCTCATCCTTCGGCAGCATGCCCAGGGCCACCATAGTTTTGGTGTGCCTATACAATTCAAAAGTGAGATAGAATGTCAAATCCCTCATCCTGATGCAACCAAGATCAGGAATCAGTCCACCCATTTGATGTTCACCTCCTTGTCATCCTTGAATTCCTGCACCAGAAAAATCTTGACTTCCAAAGTTGGCATTGAGGCCTTGTCCTCATCAGGCACAAAGTCCTCGTAAAATTTTGAAGCAACCATTGCTAACTTGGAGGCTCGAGATGACCCCACAAAACAAGAGAAAGGATTACAACCTCAAGGCTCCATAACCAGATAGACCAAAGTAGTTAAAAAACCAAGAAAATTGTCCAAGAAACCACTACAATGCCAAACATACCAAATCTTAGCAACTTCCATAACACAACAATGACTATTTATCCCCCTAGGGTCTGTGTAACACACCCAACCCCCTAACCCTTACTCAGGTTGGTGGGGAGTCTAATTTTTCTCTTCTTACACTTAGTTGTTTTCTGCTAATGAATCCCATAGATGGATTCTCCTCATTAATTTCTTTCCAAGGACTGTAACTATGCTCAAAATCGAGCTCTATATCAAAACTTACAGCCTCCCAAAGTTTTGTGGGTTTCCAGTGGACAACTTCACCTCATTGACATGTAGCATCCACATGGCTCCTAACGCTTGTTCTATCTAATTTGGATCTAATGTGGCATAGGCCACATAGCTTGTTGGTATTTGGCCTATTAGGCCCACCATATTCAATGACTCCGATCTCTTGGAACCTTTCTTCATCGTCATTGAGGTTCTCCTCCCATGGAGTTATAGATGACCCCAACTACTAAGTTTCGATGATGAATGCTCTAAAATACCCATCTCCATATCCAATGGATATCAGACCCTAATTTTCAATGGATCTGATCATGTCATCACCTCTAACATGCATGACGGTTAACGCCCACTCCTTAAATCTCTTTTAAGGTGAATAGATGGGACCTACAAAAAATATGTGGTTGTTGTTTCTCCCCACTATTTCCCTAATATATGACTAATATTTCCATGGTACATCTCCTGATAGGTCAAAGGTTCATGCACATTTTCGTAAATTACACCTTTCTCAAGCCCATCACTTAAATCACCAACCATGTACGTTTTGACAATGACATGGCCTATATCGAAGGTCTAGGCCCCACTGAGGTCACTTCCCACTGATCAACGACCTTTACTCTTCTCAAGGTATTCTTTGTCGTCAAGTCTTCATTTTACCCTCACCATTCAAAAATCATGTCGGCTCCATTATTCGACAAACGACTAAGATCCACCCACTACACCAAATAAATGACTAAGGTTTCTAAGGCAGTGACCTAAATGTCCTCTTGCCCAACTGGATCTACTCTCATCCTACGAAACTATAAGATGACATGCCCCATCTCAAGAACACACTAACTTATGTGTTGGTGTACCATGTCATCATGACATCATCCCTCCCTTTTGTCACTCACTAAGTGAACTAGAGGGATCCCCGATGAACCAGTGATTGCCAATGACTTTGGGTCTTCGTCGTCGTCAGAATTCATGCAATTATCAGCACTCGGTCACTCCCAACAATGATGTATTTTCCCATTAAAGGGTCAAGATCTATTCACCTTCACAAATCAACGACCATAATTCATTTTGACTTGGAAAATGGGTATTTCTCAGGTAATAGTCTAATTTGGGACCTAGTCAATTTGGGGACTCTAACAGACTAATTTTATAAGGTTTCACCAAGTCTTATAGAACTCGAAACCCACAATGAGACCAACTAAGGAATTCTTTCCTCCTTGGGAATGAATTGTCCATATCTTTCAATCTTTCAACTTAAGACATGTGGAAGGTTTGATAGGGTTGAGACTATCCAAACTACACAGAGACCTTCCCCACACACCAGAGTATTTCCTCTGCCAGTATCGAGTAAATATTGTATTCATATCCTGTAAAATTTCCACAATGGAACATGAATTTCCCTCAGGGCACAATTTTATTTAACCCATACAAGGACCTCACGGCACCAGGGTGCTCAATTCACCCTCCAAATGAATATTGTTTCCATATCTTACAAGATTTCCTCCCAAGATGCAAGATTCTCAGGGATACAAAATATCAATACTTTTCTTAATTTCATTAGTTGATCAGTTTAAGTGGTGAGAAAAAACAACCATTTCCCACTTTACTCAATAATCCATTCCATTAGTTGCATGTTGTTGGCCCTTGGGTATGAAATTAAGTGAAGATTAAGGAAGAAAAGATGGAATGTGAACTGCGCGGAAGACAAAGTGACTGATACTAGGTCGAAGTGAGAAGAAGAGAAGAAAATACGGTGAGAAGTAAGAGAAAGCAAGTATTTAGACGAGGATATTGAGGATGGACAGATCAAAAAGGAAGATGGATCGTGGAAAATTGAGAAAGAGGAAAAATCCATTGTTGGATGCTTTAGAGCACCACGCGAGAGGGAAGGAAATACAGGCTGGCGAAGCCCTGAAAATGCGAGTCAAGTTGACCTAGGGTTTTAGACACCTAGGGTTTTGGTATCTAGGGTTTTGGCACTTAGGTTTCAACCTAAGGATGTCCGAGAGTTATTTTAATGTATAAATAAAGGTCTAAAGGACCTAGGATGGGTTGGTGCTAGGTTGGTTGAGAGTTCATTGTTATTGTGAGATTGAGTGAATACTACTGTGTGAGAGAAGTGCCAAGTGAGAGGGCCTTCTGTATTGTAATATCTTCAGCTAGGTGTGAAGATCAACCCTGCAGCTGGGTGCATAGGGAGGAGAGAGAGAGAGAGAGAGAGAGAAAGAGAGAGATCTGCAAGCTAAGAGTGCAGATAAGAACTATGTGCTTTCATATTAATATATTATAAAGCACAGTTCTATGGATGTAGCCCTAGAGAGAGGGTGAACCACGTATATATTGTGTTATGTATGATTGATGGTGGGTTATTTGTCATTTGATATTATTCTATTGTGATATTGTGTTAGATCTAAGATATAACTTGCGGAGTAGGCCTTAGGAAGATCAAGAATACTAGGTTATTGTGTGTAGTTGATTTGAATCCATTTTTCATTCCCTCTGGTTGTAGACACCTGGGTCCTGCAACCCCCTATAGCTACTTCGGGTGAGACTACATCTGCTTCACAGGTGTTTATGAAAGGGACAATATTTAGGGCTTGTTGGTGCGTTGTTAGAGCTAAACCCTGGGTCTGCCCCTGTGCCAAAAAATGGTTCTGTTGCCAAGAAAGGAAACTTCTTGAGGGAATGTCAAGGTGGTTTCCATCGAAGACATAGATTCAGAAGTGGATAGAGGATCAAGAAAAGGACTTCGCTAAAGGACAAAAAAAGAACCCTAATCTTAGTACAGAGGATTGGTTGGGAAGATATATCTTTACTGATATACATGAGATTTTCTTTGGAGGAATTCATCGAGATTTATACGAGTGGCTAGCTAGGTTAGCAGACACCCAATTTGAGATAATATCTAGACCACTTGTGGTTTGGATGTCGACATTGATCAAGAAGGTCAAGATATTTGATAACGTCATGTCAAGAGCAGTAGATCATTGGTTGGATAACAACATTGGAGGGTATATCACCGAGTTTGTTGTTGACAGAGTAGATTCATATAGCCAAGCTGAGAGGTATTTCTTTAAAGGACCCAGAGGAAAATTTATACACTTTTTGAAGTTGAATATCAAGATGTTATTGCATGAGAATAACATATTGAAGATACAGTAATTGGTCAGATTGGAAAAGGCCAATGTTAAAGAACTCGAATAGTGACAACAACAGAGGGGATGGACATACGCGTAGTGGGAGAGCATTCAGAGAAGTCCCTCTTGTGAACCTGTTTAATAAGAACTCTGGGGATGAGGGTTTCTATAGTGGAGAAGAGGCATATATGATAGACGAAGAGAATTCATAATCCACTAGGGAGGAGGAAGGGAATGATGAAGAACCTTGTCAGGAAGAGCCAGAAACCTTAGGAAATGCATCGACTATTGAAGTAAGTACTATTATTCCTCCTGTTGTTTCAACAACATTAAGCAATCAGAGTAGTCAGAGTCACCAGAGCACTCTGAGCACTGCCACTAGCAGTCCACCATAGACTCAGTCAGGAAACCTAGGAATACCTATGGCAGATGAGATGAGGTTACCCACATTTAGAGGAGATGGATCTGAAGATCCTGATCAGCACTAGTTTTTATGTGAAGTATGGAGTATTAATAATATCACCAATGAAGTTGTTAAACAAGCTCAACTCAGTACTACCCTAAGAGATCGCGCACTGAGTTGGTACATGAAATTTGTCCAAGGAAATGCACTGAAACCGTTGAATGTCATTAAGACTGCACTAATTGTTGAAATCAATAAACTAAGTCAGAGTTGCAGTGCATTACAGAGCTAAAATAAATCAAGCAGAGAATAGTTGAACCTGTGTGGGAGTTTGATCATAGATTTAGGACCTTGACAGGCGATTTGAGTTTTTAGATCCCAGATGAGCAGAACAAGGAATGGTGCATTGTTTCTCTATTACCGCACATCAGAGTTCCTCTTATGAAATAGAATATTGCTTCACATACTAAGGCATTGGACATCGCCATGAAGTTAGAATCATCCCCTATGAGACAATCCATCTCAAGTATGAGTCAAATCTTGAGTCAGCTAACTAGTTTATTTCTACATGTCAAATATATGAAGAAAGACAAGGGAAAAGATAAAAGAGAAGACATCTGGTGTATCATATGCAAATCAGAAGGCCATGACAAAGAACACTGTCCCTTATTTCATGAATACTTGGCCTTTGGAGCCCCGATCCCTTTAAATCAAGTTACCCTACCCTGGTGTGAGGTATGTAGAAATCGACATCGCCCCGGTGAATGTTACTATTTGAAAAAATATGTTCAGACACCCACAAATATGTATTTCAAATTCTGTAAGTTGATAGGACATGATGATAGGGATTGTAGGGCTTATGACCTCATGCATGAAAGTTCGAGGCATATATACAAAATTCAAGGTGAAGTACAACAAGAAGGAAACACTCGCAGTATAATTCCCTAGGAAGAGGAAACTTCAACCCTCGCAGTGGATTCATAGGAAGAGGAAGAGGAGGAGGTATGGGTCAAGTTTGAGGACAGATAATCTATTACAACTGTGCACAACTAGGACACTTAGCAAGGGACTGTCAGAACCCTTGTACCACTTGCAACTACTGTAGCTCATTTGAACATGTTATCGAAGATTGTCCTGTGTTGCTAGCCAAACTTCAGGAGAGACGAGGACCTCAATAGAACCCGCAAGTGAAAATAATATACGTTGAACCTCATAGAGAGGACCTTAGAGTCATTGTTATCACTAGAGGAGGTGTTGTTATAGGAGAAGATAGAGTGACCTAAGGAAATACTACAAAAGAATCAGGAGTCAAGAAAGGTGCAGAGAAGACACAAGTTTTTGATGCAAAGAAAGAAAAAAAAATATTTGAGGAGGCAAGAAAATAATTTGGTACAGACCAAGATTCTTCATCGAAGACAGGACCAAAAGTAAGAGAAGGTGGAATGCCTCTGTAATTCGACCAGTCTTCTCTGCCAGGAGAAGGAAAAGAGGTAATAAATATCATTAAATTATTATATACTTTTATTAAGTTGGTTCAGGATGAAAGCGTTGTACAAGAGCTACAAAATTTAATCAGACAATATGAATTAGGAAAGATATATCCCTTGTTGAATAGAGAAGTACACCAAGTCTCTAAAAATAGAAGGACAAATAAGGAACTACACCTGAATGATCAAATTGGAGAGTATGATATAGACTATGTAGTCCTCGACTTAGGGCCAGAGATCAATGTCATGACGAAGTAGACCTGGGCACTGATGGGAAAAAATAAGTTGATCTACTCCCCTATCAGGATTAGGAAGGATAATTAGAAAGATGTAAGCCCCTTTGGAAGATTGGAACATGTCTCTGTGGACATCGATGGAGTGAGGACGTTTGCAGACTTCAAGGTTATTGAGATAGTTGATGATAGTTGTCCTTACCCTATGTTGTTAGGAATTGATTGGGCTTTCAATAATTAAATTGTGGTTGATTTAAAGAAAATAAGAATGATGTTTGAAGGATATGGCCTTAGGGTCATTGCACCTTTGGATCCCAATGAAGGTCAGAGATACACAGAACCCATTAGGGAAGAAGAACGCACATATGATCTAGAAAACACATACAAATTAACAGCCAGACAACAAGATTACATTAATCCTACGGCGGATGGGAACCTAAGCTCGAAAAGTGACAACACATGTTCATCAGATTTAGAAGAAGCATTGTAGAACTGGCAGAACAAAATGTATGAAGTATCTACAAGGAGATGTGCTAGATTAACTAGATAAGTTCGCTGGATTGACACAATAGTAAGTAACTTGCCCACCTTTGATGGTCTAAATCATTTAGAAGATTTCTTGTTGGAATTTGAAGAAATTGTACCAATACAACAAAGATTGTTGGCAATGGATGAGGCCCTGAAAGAAACTCTGGCAAGATGGTGGGGGACACACAAAAACAACATTACAAAATGGGTAGAATGTCTCACTTTTATGAGAACATGGTTTTCAGAGCAAGTAGAAGGTTGCGAAGTCAGGTACACAGGTCAAAGTTGTCCGAAGGACCATGTGAAAAGTTGTGAGGAAGCCTGGAGCATCATTCCTCAAGAGAAGTGGGTGCACAAATTCATCAACACGCTGGACACAACCCCTATCAATTGGTACCTATATTAAGAACTGTGCCTCGTCACTACATATTGGGAAGGTATGACTCAGAACTTTGTAACTACCTTTTTATATGAAAGCCAATATCCTACAGTGGATCAAGTGTTATAGACTATAAGATAGAAATTATTTGAGGAGGCACCTAGCCTCCCTTTGGAACAAGAAGAGGACGAATGGACTACGCCTCTCCAGAAACTGCAAGACTATTACAATATCAATGTCAATGAAGACAATGATCCTAGGAAGGTTAACATCACCAAAATAGAAGGACATAGAGACATAGAAGGAGTAGGAGTTGAACTACCTTTCATTGGACAACCGATCAAGATCAAGAAAGTCAATATTGGAATAGAGAAAACATTGAAGCTTGCAAATGTTGGAGATTATTGGGATGATGCCACTATTGACAAGATCACAGAGTTACTGCATGAATATCAGGACTTGTTTCTAACCAAGTTCACTGATATGAAGGGCATTAAAGGGCCCATGGGAGAGATGAGGATCCCTTTGAAACCAGATGCAAGTCTAGTCAAATAGAGACCCTACAGATTGAACCCTAAATATAAGGAGAAAGTGAATATTGAACTTGACAAAATGCTGGAAGCAGGAATCATAGAACTTGTTGAAGAGTCAGAGTGGATTAGCTCTATGGTGGTGTAGGATAAGAATACTGGAGAGATCAGGATCTATGTAGATCTTTAGATGTTGAATGATGCATGTTTTCATGACCCATTCCCTACACCATTTATAGATGAAGTATTAGACAATGTAGGAGGACAGGAGGTCTACTCCTTCACAAATGGATTCTCAGGATTCCATCAGCAGGTATAGAAGGAATGAGAGAAGGCTTACAATGACAGACACATAAGGAAGAAATATTTTAAGCAAGGAGATCTAGTATTAGTATATGATAGCAAGTTCATGAAGAATCCAGGAAAGTTCATAACGCATTGGCTTGGGCCATATGAGGTTGTCTATGTTACAGAAGGAGGAGTTGTGCAGTTGAAGACCCTGAATGGTGAGTGGAAGGAAGGTTTGGTGAATGAAAGCCAGTTGAAACTATACTATGACAACCAGTTGCCTCGCAACTCTCAATAAAACCATAAGGAAAAGGATCTAGGTACCATGTGTAGTTGAAACTGGGTACCAGACACAGAAAATATAGTCTATACATAGTGGGGAGGAAAGAGCAGAAAGCACATGCTGCTCTGTGCAACCTGAAGTCAAAGAAAAACAGAAGGATCAGATATGAAGTGCCTCGACATGAGTCACAGGTGAGTGTTGGGGGCCTTTTTCCCCTTGGGTATGAAATTAAGTGAAGATTAAGGCAGAAAAGATGGAATTCGAACTGTACGGAAGACACAGTGACTAATATTGGGTCGAAGTGAGCATAAGAGCATAAAAGACGATGTGAAGTAAGAGAAAGCAAGTCATTGTATGAGGAGATCGAGGATGGATAGGTCAGAAAGGAAGACAGCCCATGGACAACTCAACAAGTGGAAAAAGCCAATGTTGGATTCTTTGGAGCACTATGCGAGAGGGAAGGAAAGACAGGCTGGCGAAGCCATGAAAACATGGGTCAACTTGACCTAGGTTTTTAGACACCTAGGGTTTTAGTATCTAGGGTTTTGACACTTAGGTTTCAACCTAAGGATGTCCGAGGGCTATTGTAATGTATAAATAAATCTCTAAAGGACCTAGGATGGGTTGGTGCTAGGTTGGTTGAGAGTTCATTGTTATTGTGAGATTGAGTGAGTACTACTGTGTGAGNAGAGAGAGAGAGAGAGAGAGAGAGAGAGAGAGAGAGATATGCAAGTTAAGAGCGGAGATAAGAACTGTATGTTTTCATCTAAATATATTATAAAGGATAGTTTTGTGGAAGTAGCCCTAGAGAGAGGGGAACCACGTATATCTTGTGTTATGTGTGATCAATTTTGGGTTCTTTTTCATTTTGTATTATGATATTGTGATATTGTGTTAGATCTAAGATATAACTTGCGCAGTAGGCCTGAGGAAGATCAAGAATACTAGGTTACTATGTGTAGTTGCTTTGAATCCATTTTTCATTTCCTCTAGTTGTAGACACCTGTGTCCTGCAACCCCTATTACTACTTTGGGTGAGACTACATCTTCTTCGCAGGTATTTCCAAAAGGGCCAGTAGTTAGGGATTTTTGGTGTGTTGTTAGAGATGAACCCTGGGTCTGCCCCTATGCCAACACATGTATTCACATTTCCAAATAAATCATATAATAACATGTTTACATCAATAACACACATTATGTACAATGGCTTTGATCATGTCATCACCTCTAACATGCATGATGGTTAATTCCCACTCCTTAAATCTCTTTTAAGGTGAATAGGTGGGACCTGTGAAAAATATACGATTGTTGTTTCTCCCCCCTAGTTCCCTAATATACGACTAATATTTCCACTGTACATGTCTTGATAGGTCAAAGGTTCATGAACATTTTTGTAAATGACACCTTTCTCAATTCCATCACTTAAATCACCAACCATGTACGTTTTGAAAATGACATGGCCTATATCGAAGGTCCAGGCCCCACTGAGGTCACTTCCCACAGATCAACGACCTTTACTCTTCTCAAGGTATTCTTTGTCATCAAGTCTTCATTTGACCCTCACAATTCAAACATCTCGTCGGCTCCATTCTCCGATGAATGGCTAAGATCCACCCACTGTGCCAAATAAACGACTAAGGTTTCTAAGGCAATGACCTAAATGTCCTCTCACTCAACTGGATCTATTCTCATCCTACGCAACCGTAATATGGCATGCCCCTTCTCAAGAACACACTAATTTCTATGTTGGTGTACATTGTCAACATGACATAATCCCTCCCTTTCGTCACTCACCAAGTAAACTAGAGGGACCCCCGATGAACCGGTGACCGCCATCGACTTTGGGTCTTCATCGTCGTCAAAATTCACACAATTCTCGGCACTCAGTCACTCCCAACAATGATGTATTTCCCCATTGAAGGGTTAGGATCTACTCACCTTCACAAATCAACGACCATAATTTATTTTGACTTAGAAAATGGGCATTTCTTAGGATAACAGTCCAACTTGGGACCTAGTCAATTTGGGGACTCTATCGGACTAATTTTCTAAGGTTTCACCAAGTCTTCTAGAACTCGAAACCCACAATGAGACCAACTAAGGAATTATTTCCTCCTTGGGAATGAATTTTCCATATCTTGCAAGCTTTTGAGTTAAGACACGTGGAAGGTTTGACAGGGTTGAGACTATCTGAACTACACAAAGACCTTCCCCACACACCAGAGTATTTCCTCTACCAATATCGAGTAAATATTTTGTTCATATCCTATAAACTTTCCACACTGGAACATGAATTTCCCTCAGGTCTCAATGTTCTTTAACCTATACAAGGACCTCACGGCACCAGGTCGCTCAATTCATCTTCCAAATGAATATTTTGTCCATATCTTACAATATTTCCTCCCAAGATGAAAGATTCTCAGGGATACAGACTACCCGTACTTTTCTTAATTTCATGAGTTTATCAGTTTAAGTGGTGATAAAAAACAAGCATTTCCCACTTTACTCAATAATCCAGTCCATTAGTTGCATGTATTCACATTTACAAATAAATCAGATAATAACAAGTTTATATCAATAACACACATCATACAGGTCAAGTTAAACACTTATTTGTTTGGGGAAATGTCAACAACCAACTAACTCAGAGAGGATGTCTTTCCACCCAACCTTAGGCCATACCGCAGAGTACCTTCCTATATCATGTCATCAACGTGCCAAGCCATGATATCACTAGGGGAATGATTAAGTTGGTTCTCAAGCTTAGAATGATCCAAGAAGGTTACTCTCCTTCCTGCATTGGAAACAACAAAAGTTTCCCTCTTCCCACTGAGCTCAGGACTTCCATAGGTTTATCAGGTACCCTTCCAACTGGATTATCTCTACACAAGGATTCCCTTGTTTTCTATACATACCCTCAGTGACCTCCCTTACCAGTGTTTGTTTCTTTTCAGTGGGTACCAACTTGCAGCCCTTTATATCTCCAGTCTAGATCTAGGTATTCTCTATTCTAGGGTGATCATTAATCCTTTGGAGAGGATCCTTATTTTTCTCAAAAATAGATATCCAATTTCTTATATCTTTCAAATATGTGCAGGTGAACACTTTTTTCATCAAACCATTTTTCCATGAGTCTGTTACTCACTTTCTCCTTCTTTCTACTACTGTGATTTAATCTTCCTCACATTATCTTCGTCTCCTGTGTGTTTTTCCCTATTTTCCTCTGCACCTCTACCTCCCTTGGGATTCACATGGCTTCCTACAGATGTGACCTTCTGTTCGAGGTATGGATTTTTCAAGGGGAAAATCCATGGGGTGTCCTTTTCATCATATTATTCAATTGACCCCTTGTCTTCTCAAGAGATCAGGACTATTAGCAGTATTAATTGCCTCAACCACCAATTTTGTTCTTTCATAAAAATTCACATTGTTTCTTGCATATTCAAGTACGTGAAAAGGTGGTGTATTCAATTTGTGGGTGCAGGATGAAGTGTTAAGAAAGCTTCTTGTTTTCCTCATTGAATTGTCTCCATTCCACCTCATTGATCCACCTCACCATGCCACTGTTGGCGCGGAATTGATCAGACTAGGGTCCTTCTCAGGTTACCAACAAAAGGTACCGAGGTAGTCTATAGCGCTGACATTTTCATCTTCCTTGAAGGAAATAATTCTCACCCGAAGTGCAACCAATACAAGGAAAATAGGGAAGGGTAAGAAGAATGCTTAAACAAATCCATACAATCTTAGGATCTATGTAGTCTTGCACAAGATAGATTAAACTCAGAATTGTCTAAACATTCCTAACTCAGATTAAATAAGACAAAGTTGTGTTGCAGCCATAAAGAAACTATATCCCAATAATCAGATCTGACATAAAGATAATATGAAACAACATTCAAGATAATATGAAGCTAAACAAGCACAGTAATTTCAAAATTTGAATCTCTCTTTGTATTAACTTCATAAGGTTCTTTTCAATTACATAATGCTACTCAAATACAGACACAACTCGACAATGCCAAATCTTAAAAACAAAATCTATTACTAAGAGACAAGGTTAACCCCAAAACCTTTCTCTTTCACCAATACAACAGGACATGACTCTTTATAGACTTGGTCCGGTTTCAAAACCCAGGCTCTTAGAACTCTATCTAACATTTACCCCAAAATGGACAATAATACATACACAAACATCTAGAGTACATGAACAATCTACAAAATCAACAATCAACAATCCATAATCCTTAATCAACAACAACCCAAAATCAACCCTTTACAATCGTATTCATCCCATATATATAATCCAATTGGGATTTCCGGGTTTAAGGCTTTGCATGCTTTCTTGTTCTTGTTCTGTTGTAACTTATTTCTCCACGTTGGTGTTGCGTTGTCATTCCATCCAACCATTTTTGGTTTCTTTATTTATTATAATGTCCCACTCCTCCGTAACTTGCGCAACTTTTGTTTGATCAAAACTGTAACTGCATCATCCCTTGCACAAATTTTATCAACAAAACGAAGGGCCCAATAGGCTCCGACCATAATCCTTGACTCGTCCTCGATTCAAGTCCTTAGTTCTTTTATGGTCTCTGGACTGACTTGTTTCTTTTCTTTGTATTTTTTCTCTGCTTTGCTTTGCTTCAAACAAATAGTTGCGTTGATGGCCATTGAGCGAGGTCACCAGAAGAAGTAGTGGCATCGCTGGGTACTTGGACCTACAGTGGGATTCTAGTGGATGTTGAGTTCTCTAAAGGTGTCTCCACCTCTTCCTCCCTTATAGATGGACCTTGTGGTAGTTGTTCAAGTCTCATCCTCACCACTGATGGAAGGAACACGAGAATCTCTATTTCATCAAGAAGAGTTGCACCAGCTCCGCACAATGTTGTGAGTTCTGGAGTACTAGCTCAAGTTGTTCTTGCAATGAAGTTGCACTTTGTCTTGATGTTGATACAGGTTCCTTTTAAACCTCTAGTACTTCTACCTCTTTCTGGACCATGGTTTTTGTGGTTCTCCCTCTTTGGATGGCATTCTCAACATTGACTATTGAGAGAGGGCTCCAAGGACTTAGTGATTGCAGTATTGGAAAAAATTGAGTCTCTGATGAAGGCATAGTGTCATGGATTGACACAAATGGAAAAATTGACTCGCTTGGGACTTCAAGGGCCAGTCCATTGAGTTTTGGTATCTGTTCGGGTAGTTCAGGGGGGTCCAACTGCACGGGCTCTGGTTCAATGGTTTGGGGTTGGATGATCGTTTCTTGTGGTTGTGATTGGGGTTGTGGGGATTATGGAGGTTGTTTGGTGATGATGGTGGTGGATGTAGTGGTATCCGTCTTAGGTTTATCTTGGATGTCAATAATAGTTTGGGTCGCTTGAGTGGTTGTTTGAGTATGAGGTATGGTTGATGATATGGGTTGAGGGTTCATGATCTTCACCAGGGAGAGCCTTATCTTGGGTTTCTTGACCAAAGGGTATGCAATGAATGTTGTGTTAAGGATGTCATTGACATCTTTACATGTCATCATATCTTGATCTAAAAGTTGCAGGAACATGGGCAGTGTCCTCTTCTTGTGTTCCATCGGTTGCATCTCTTCTTCCTCCTCCTCTGAGTCCATATGCATTGGAGCATATTTATTTTTCTCCTTTGGGCCTAAGCTTAGTCCTACCCCTACTTCCTGTCCCTTTTTATTCAATATATCCACAAGTAGAAGGTAATGCATCCCTGACTTGGATGGGATGTGTTTCACTCTTGGCCATGTGTTGGCCCATGACCAAGTTTTGGAGAACCTTGGTCATGTTTGACCATTTTTGGGACTTCGACAAGCTGGTCGAAGATAGAGCACCAGGCGAAGCGGAGATCATGGGATCTCGGCCCCCTTTTAGGGAACTTTTGGGTTTAGGGTTTATGTAACGGGTATGGGATGTCGGCCCATGGGTTTACCCATGTTTAGGCCCATTTTGTAATGTATAAATAGAAATATAGGCGATGTAAGTAGAGAGACTTGGTAGAATCGACTTAATGCGGAGCTAGAGGCTTTGTGCATACTATGTGTTAATACTTTCATATCTAAGTGCAAGTGATTGTAAGAATCTTGTGTGCAGACTTTGTAAGAAGGCTTTGTGCTGTGACCTAACTTGGGGAAGGAGGATCTGGCAAGGTGCACGTAGATCTCCTATCCTATGCGGAGTGGGGTTTTTGTGCTCTGTGCATGTAATAAGATTGACATAAGATAATAAAGAAGAGAAGAGTTGGTGGACGTAGCCCCACGCTGGGGTAAACCACGTATATCCTGTGTTGGTTGCTTTGTGCATTATGGTTGTTATATTGTTCATATGATTTAAGCTTAGTGTAGTAATGAATTTCTAGATGAACCTGGTATGATAGATTAAGTGCTTAGTGATGTGAATGAATGTTAAATCTGATCTCTTTCCATATACTAAGTGCTTAGATGTGTTAGATCTAGTTGAATACTACATTGTTCTGTAATTAGGGTTTGGATCTGCGATGTGAATAAGGGTTAAATATTGATGAATGCTAACTACTAAGTGCTTTGTTAGAGTGGTGTAATCACATATATGTGTCCCAGCTAGGTTGCAGACATTTGAGTCCTACAACCACCCCTGCCTCTACCTTAGGTGAGACTTCATCTGCCTCGCAGGTGTTGCCAAAAGGGTCGGTAGTTAGGGTTTCGTTGGTGCGTTGTTGAAGCGTTGAACCTTGGGTCTGCCCCTGTGCCAACAAATGGTTCCATTGTTGGGACTGAAACTATGATTGTTGGGAACTAAAGAAAAGAGAAATCTTTGTGCATAGATCTTCCACTTTAGTGTGCAGTATTCTACTTGACTTGCGAAGCTCTGTTCTAAGAAGAGAAGTTCTATCTGAAGAAAAGAGGTAATATCTTGAAGCTTTGTGCTCTGAGAAAGGAAAGATAAGTGGAAATTTTTAATTCGAAAGAATGGATCTAGGTATGTTTAAGAGATTTGGTCCTAATCTAAAAACTAGGGTACAACTAGAAGAAAGAAGATTTGATATGAATAGATCTTATAGAAATAATGAAAGTTATGTTATTCCTATGCATAGAAATAATGTTTGGACTAACAAATGGATGCAGGATCCTAGAAAGAATTTTTTGCAGGTTAGTTACTGTGATCCCAGTGCACAGTACAGGAAATGTTGTGGATCGTTCAAGAGAAAGAGAGGATTAACGCTTTTCTATAGTTGCAGAAGATCAGGACATATTGCTAAGGAATTCCCTGGTAGAGGTCCTATTGCCTTTGTTGTAAGGCTACTGGACATGAAGTTTTGGATTTCCCTAGAATGATTGAAAAACTTGAAAAGATGAATATGAGACAAGAAAACTATGAGACAAGCCAAGAAACTAAGGACATGATAGAACCCCAGAAAGGATCAGAGACTGTATTATTACAGATGAAAGAAAACCTGAATAATCACAGAGACACCAGTTTAATAGAGATCTTAAAAGAGACAGAGTGCATAGAAGCAAGAATAGGAGACTTTGACATAGATTATGTCCTGGATGAGGAAACACAGGTGAATATCATGACAGAAATAACTTGGAAAATTTTGGGAAAGCTTGCTATGGTTCCTTCATTAGGAGGAATAGGATTATTTAGAGGAAAGATGATAACCCTATGTGGAATACTTACCCAAACATCTATGAGTGATCATGGCACTTCGATAGAAGAAGAATTTGAGATCGATAAGTTTGTTGAGAACAACGCCCCATTTGCTATTTTTCTAGGAAAAACTTGGATTGAGAAAGATCAGATACGAACGAAACAAGAAGAGAAGGATCTAGAACATAAAAAGAAAGAACTAAGATATTTCATGGCTAGGAGAATAGCACACTTACTGAAAGAACAAGAATACCATTCAAAGCTACTGAGAACTAGAGATCTGGATATCGAAGTTGAAAGAACATAGGAAGACCTGAAACACTTGTTTGTACAGGAGAGTAGAGCACCTACCCCAGACAAAGAAGAAGCATCACCCTTGAACCCTATGAAAAATCATCGATAACAAGAAGTTAATTTTCCAAGAGAAGGTAAGAATCAAAATGGGAAGAGGAACCTAGTAACTCAGATTACAGGAAAGAAGGCTAGAAAGCTCAGCAAGAAGAAAGCAAAGTTAGAAAAGTTACAGGACATTCCAGAGAGGACACTGCAGAAAGAAGGTTTGCAGAATTGGAACTCCATCGGGATATTAGAACAATGAAGATTGGCACTTCTCCACGATGAAGCAATATGACCATTGGAGGCATCATGACCATTAGAACGACGCTCCTGAACGAATAGAAACGTAATTATTGCCGAAACGTTCTCCCTTGGACTGTTCAGACCGCGCCATAATGGATGGAATAACATTGATTGAGGCATTCCTACCCGTTGATAGAGTTCCATATGACGTTATCTATTTATCCCATCAAGCAATGCACCGAGAACACTTTTTCCAATTGTGATTATCTGAGCCCACAAAGAACTAGTTTCTTTTGCACAGTGATCATTGAGACCTCGCCATCCATTATGTTACATTGAGTGTTTGTTCACCAACCTAAGATAGAAGATCTCGAGTGTGCATGTCGAATGAAATTAACGTAGTAGAAAAATTCGTCGAAGAGATCCTAATAGACCTCATGGCTAAAAAGGTGATGTCCGCAGGCATCCAAGCCTCATCGACGAGAGGAGTACAAGCATCCCCATCAACTTCCCATGGAACTGGACCATCCCGAGCTGCGACCGAGAAATGAACGAAGCATTGTGATGACTTGGAAAATGTGAAGCTAATCCCATCCATCCTGCCCGACTACATCCCACCCCTGGTTGATGTGGTAAGTCATGAAAGTGTCCTGAGGGACTTCGACTACACAGTCATCACTGCGTACCTCCCGAAGAGAATACGCACAGTCATACCGCAATTGGAGAGGATTCTGATGTTGAATATCATTGACTATAACCTAGGAGACCACAAGAGCTATGGCATGCTCGCACCTCACAAATATTTGACCAAGACCAAGGGAAAGAAGTCAAAGATCATCCCCCAGCCATGGACTATGGACATCGTGAGTTCCAATATCTTGAACGTGATGAAGATACCACACTTCGGAAGACATTAGGAGGTTAACGCGTGCGTTAAACCCCTGTTGTCATGATTCCACGGTGGTTATCTATGGTTGGACAGGTGTATCACCATCGATTTGGCATTGATCCATAGGATCACCGGATTAAGCATGCAGGGACCAGACCCACAAGAATTTTATCCAGGGAAGGTTGCAAATTGCACTCTGGCATAGAAGATTAAAGAAACCTATGGAAATGTCGAGAAGGAGAAGCGAGACTATAAGGTAGCCTCCATCCAGAATGGTGTAGTGCACCTAGCCTGCCATTTGATCACTGGTAAGATAGTAAGGAAGAACAAAGCCACGCGGGTCACGAGGTTCATTGTTGACCTCGCAGGAAAATGCGTGGAAGGATTACAAATGAATTGGGTGAGTTTCTTTGTCAACCAGTTAGAACAGGACTTCCATGAAGCTCAGGATCAGGGCTATGAGTTCCATTTTAGCTGCCTGTTGATCCTCATCATGTTCATTGATTGGGAGATGCCCGAAGGAGTGACCTTCCCTGTCATTGAGCCATTCAAGCCACTAGCTGCGAAGTTCACCATGCTCTAGTATTTGAGCGATATGGGGAAACAATGGCAGTCGAACGTGGTGTTCCATACCTACTACCTACAGTTAAAGAGGGCTATTGATTCTTTCCCTTGTATGACATCGAACACCCTGGACAGGTTCAGACCATTTGCGAAGTTCCGCACAGATAGGCATTTTATATATATCACTGCGTGCAGAGACGAACATAAAGAAGAGCTTTAGTCCTATTACAAGCTCACCAAGGAAGACATGGAGGAAATCACCAAGGAGTGGCCTGAAGAAATCCTAGTGCTATTTAACCATGTAGAATTTTCTGACCCCGACCTCATTGGAAGTCCGGTGGTTACTCATGAAGAATATGATGCACCTAGTAGTAGTAGGAAGAAAAAGAAGGAATATGTACAGGAAATACAAAGCACATCAGAGGAGACTGCATCAGATTCACCTAATGGAGGAGGAGATGATGAAGTGGACAAAGAATAGAAAGAATGGGAAGAATACCAGCAGAAGCAGGGTGAAGTAACACCGCCATAGAATCCCCTTGATGACACAGAGAAATCTAGGAAAATAAAGGTTTCCCCAACGAAACCTACATTGTGGAAGAATTCCAAAGATAGTAAGATGAAGTTGCAGACTATGCTCATGGTCGATGACTTCGACTTTATTATCGCAGTTGTATCAGACGCCTCAGAAGATATTTTTCAGAGAAATGAAGTAAAACAAGAAACCATGTATGAAAGAATTGAAGTAGAGCTGAGAGTGGTACAACAAGCCCTTCACTCCAGCCGCGCAGTGTCCACCGCGTCCCTGCCATCAGAAGAAACAAATTTGGGAGATGATCCTGCCCAACTCCGTATAATAGTTGATGTAGCTGAAGCTCACCTTCGTCGCGTGAAGGAAGAAAAAGAATAGGCCATAGTGGCCCTGATGCTAGCACAAGAGGAAGTCATAGAAAAACGCTGAGTTGCGCAACAAGAGAAGGATGACCTCCAAATCATGCTCAAAGAGGATAAAGCACAGATCCAGAAAGAGAAAGAACAACTGCTCACAGAGGAGGTTTGAGTTGAAGAAGCAATCAATAGAGAACTTCGCTCTATGACAGGCTTAGAACAGATAGAAGAAGACCCAGTGGAGAATCAAGTAGCGAAGCTTTCTACAGCCATCCAACAACTTCAATAGAGAGTAGAAGAATTGTAGATACAAGTAGTGCCAAGCACTCCACAGAAAGTGCGAGACTGGCGAGAAGAAACCACCCAAAGCCCAGTCCAGAGAATCAAGGCATTAGCCTTGGAATGTAAACAACTTAGTAGTCAAAGTGCGTAGAATTATGAGTGCCTTACCGAGGACCCTGAACTAAAGACACTGGGGTCGCAGCTCCAGGAAGAAAAGAAGCAAGCAACAAAAGTACAAGCGCAGTTGAAGCCCTTGTTAGTGGTCGAGCGAATGAAAAGATCCCAATAATAGCACATGACTCAACAACAAGTCCATTCCATACAGAGCAAAGTCATGGAAGTGACTCAAAAGCTCCAGCCAGTCTAGGATGTAGCTTGCCTACTTTTTGAGGAGATTGAAGGATGAGGAATAGAACTAGAACAAGAAGTCACTACAATCGAACAACGCTTGGAAGGACCAAGGACCTATGACCAAGACAATTATTCATAAGTCTGTCGAGTAGGAGGCCTTAGCAAAGTAGCAGGTCAAAGCAGCTCGAGCCAAGCTCGAGGTTTTTGAGGCAGAGTTACCCAGAGCAGAGTGACTTGGGATGAGTCATAGGTGAGTGTCGGGGGCCTGTTGGCCCTCGACCACGTTTTGGAGAACCTTGGTCATATTTGACCATTTTTTTGACTTCGATAGGATGGTCAAAGATGGAGCGCCAAGCGAAGCGGAGATCGCAGGATCTCGACCCCCTTTTAGGGAACTTTTGGGTTTAGGGTTTATGTAATGGGTATGGGATGTCGACCCATGGGTTTACCCATGTTTAGGCCCATTTTGTAATGTATAAATAGAAATCTAGGCAATGTAAGTAGAGAGACCTAGTAGAATCAACTTAGTGTGGAGCTAGAGGTTTTGTGTATACTGTGTGTTAAGACTTGTAGATCTAAGTGCAGGTGATTGTAAGAATTTTGTGTGTAGACTGTGTAAGAAGGCTTTGTGATGTGACCTAACTCGGGGAAGGAGGATCTGGCGAGGTGTGCACAGATCTCCTGTCCTATGCGAAATGGGGTTTTTGGGCTCTGTGCATGTAAGAATATTGACAGAAGATAATAAAGAAGAGAAGATTTGGTGGACGTAGCCCCACATTGGGGTGAACCACGTATATCATGTGTTATGGTTTCTTTGTGCATTATGGTTGTTATATTGTTCATATGATTTAATCTTAGTGTGGTAATGAATGTTTAGATGAACCTGGTATGATATATTAAGTGCTTAGTGATGTGAATGAATGCTAGATATGATCTTTTTTCATATGCTAATTGCTTAGATGTGTTAGATCTCGTTGAATACTGTGTTGTTCCGTAATTAGGGTTTGGATCTACAATGTGAATAAGAGTTAAATATTGATGAATGTTAACTACTAAGTTCTTTGTTAGAGTGGTGTAATCACATATCTATGTCCCAGCTAGGTTGCAAACATTTGAGTCCTGCAACCACCCCTGCCTCTACCTCGGTTGAGACTTCATCTGCTTTGCAGGTGTTGCCGAAAGGGCTGGTAGTTAGGGTTTTTTTGGTGTGCTATTGAAGCATTGAACCCTGGGTCTTCTTCTGTGCCAACACCATGATATTACTTCATTGTCAAATGCCTCCTCATCCAGGTAAAACGACAGCATCCGTGAGTGAAAATATTCATTTTTTATATTCCTAGGCCAAACAAATGTATGGTGGCGATTCAACCTGAACACAATATTTCTCATGTTCAGGTTGAGCAACTCATGTGGTATGCGCAACCTCTGAGTTGCATCAAGCATCCATTGTACCACTTTAAGAAAACTTCATTGTTGAACATTGTGCTCTCTGAGTCCAACCTTGTTGGGCCCTTAGTTTTTGGTTAGAAGTTTTGCAAGGAGGACTACAATCCCATTTTTGGTAAAACACGAGTTACACAAGCTACAAAGAGTTGGACAGTGGAGCAAACAAATAAATAGAAAAAGGTTATGAAAAGGGAAAACGCAACACCAGTGAGGCAAAAGAAGTTACAATAGAACAAGAACAAGAAAGCATGTGGAGCCCAAATCCAGAAGATCCCACTCAACCTATATATTAGATGCATACTATTGTAAAAGGGTTGGTTGGCTAATATGGTTGGGTTGTGTTTTTGTTGTTATTGTTGGCTATGGTTGGGTTGTGTTTTTGTTGTTATTGTTGGCTATGGTTGGTTGGTTAGGTGTAGTTGAGAAAAGGTTCTGTGATTGTAATTTGTATACATTTTTTGGAAAAATGGTAGATAGAGCTCTGTGACATGAGTCTGGAGTCAGAAGTTTGTAACAGAGTACTAATTTGTATCTATAAGATTGTATCCGAGAAGAGTTGATGATAATAGATGAAGAAGGACCTAAACTTTTGAAATATATTGTGTCATTATGTGTTTATGCTTATGAATTGTCTCCTTACAATACTTTGTTATGTTTGATAAGATCAATATGCTATCTCTACTTACTAATGATTATGCAACTTGATTTTCTTTATTTCTAGTATGAATGAGTTCATATCTGTTTTGTGGTTAGTCTATCTTGTGCAAGATCATGGTGAATCTTGAAGGTTCTGGAAACCCACCTAGTATTTGTTGACGACGATTATTGTCAACAAGACTTAGCCGGAAAAGCATTCCCAGGATCCCTCTCCAGTCACACTATTTGTGCAAAGTTTCACTTTTTCTCATTAAGTATTGGAGCATTGTTCTTGCTTGCACAAAGTCTCTCATGCTCCCACTAAGTTGTTGCTACACATTAAAGGAAGTTGTCTTTGGGATATCTTATCATTCAAGAGTATTTTATGATTATGGAAAAATATCGACGATGATTGTTGGTCGATATACAGGTTATAGTTCACTTGGATAAAGGTTGGTTTTCATGATGCTTGAACAAGAATGACATAGTTCCCAATCTATGATTTGAAAGGCTTATTATCCCATTTTCTTCACATTCTTAAACTTACAATTTATATACTCATAATCAAGTCCAAATACATTTATCATGCCTCTCTCTTCTTAATCCACCCCATATTGAAAATTCATTATATCAAATCCCTTATCATCATACATACAACTCCTTATGTTCCATGACTCACTTTACCTTCACATTGTTTTAATAAATGTAAAGTAAGAAATTATTAAAAGTTCATGTCATATTATTTACTTGTATGACCCACGTTTCCTTATGTTCCATGACTCACTTTGCCTTCACATTGTTTTAATAAATGTAAAGTAAGAAATTATTAAAAGTTCATGTCATATTATTTCCTTGTATAACCCACGTTTCCTTAATATGTCCCATATATTTTTTCAAATATTTAAATTATGATGATGATTATACCAAACTTTCCTTGGAGTTTGACTTTAACTCTGTTTAAAATTCCTTTGCCACATCATAAAGGAAAAGGGAATATCATTATGGTTCAATAAAAGAGTGAAAGGAAGGGTTTTATAAGACATCAAACCTCACACTACGTGAAGCATTTGTAGGAGAGGTTCCAAGTGGAGGTTACAAAGTCATTATTTTAAAATCAACCTCCATACTCCAAATGAAATACGTGAAGTAAAGATGGATGCCGATTACAAAATTAGGGGAGATCCCGACAATAAAATTCCTCCATATCAAAGGATTAAGGGTTTTCACTATGAACAGCAAGTGGTTCCTATTTCCATTACAGAACAAGAAGCACTTAAATTCAAGCCTGAGAAGGCCTGAAGCTTTTGCGCTTTACAATGCAGTCGATGGGAAAATGATGGAGTCATCTATTGTTGTATTCATTTAAATTTTGATTCTCCTGATAATGCTCGCAGAGTGGACCAGGTTGGATCTCTCTCCAAGTATTCAATTTTCCGAGGGATGACAATATATGGAAGGTGGTGTACTCATCGATGTAAAATGGGTCATCTTTTTGTCTTAAGAATTTGTTTCAAGATGGTCAAATACCAGATAGAAATAGGATACCAAGTTCAAATACATCATTTAGGAGCAACAAGAGAGTGAGGCTATCAGTTGAGGGACGACATTTAGACAAGAATCAACCATCGAATACACCCTTCCAATACTTGGATGACATATCAAAGGGACCATCTCTAAGGCGTAACAATGATGGTGGTACCATTCAGAGGCATCAACAGTTCCAATCTCAATCTCAATATTTGTGTGGTACAAGAGAAGTCTTCTACTAAGGGCCCTCACCAGAGTGTAAATTGGTCCCATTGCTTTGGATGGTGCCACAACAATAGTGGTTAGAGTTCTCATAGGGAAAAGTCAGGTTATTCCTATTGCAAAAAGCATCTTCCGAGTTCATTTGGGAATGGGGGGAAGATTAGTGATAGACATGTCTCATCGGAAATTTTCAACAAGCTTTTGAGAAATACTACTTCAGAAAATATAGGATCCAGTTGTGTCAGGCCATAGATTTATTGTGTGTGTTCATGAAGGAACTGCTTATCAATCAAATTCTAAGGCCATACTCCTAGATTGAATAATTGAAGTGGTGTCAAAAGATATACAAGTTGCAAAATCTTTGTTGATGATTGTTTCATGTGAAAAGGAAAAACTCAGCAAACATATGGGCATCGAAGGAAAAAATAGTAGCACAACAATAATTCCATGGATTCTTGAGATAAAGGCACAATCTCTTGTTGATGTAGAAATAGATGATGGAAGACTGAAAGCAAGTAGAGAGAATGGGATACCTGATCATGGGATAGTTGGTAATTGTGCTGCAGAAGGGAGTGCAAGTCAAAATTGAAGTATACAAAACATAGCATAAGGGCTGGGCAGTTAGAGATGTACAAGCAATTTCACGTGGGAATTTCATTTGTGAATACCTGGGAGAGGTATTAAATGATCAAGAAGAAAATAAAAGAGGCGGATGGATCTTCCAAGAGGTTTACAGTCCCAATCGTGAAGGAAGTATGCCATTTAGGTTCAAAGGCTTAGCATTTGAATGTATGCAATGGAGAATAGTCTCAGTTTAAACGCCCCTGACAGGTCATCCATATATTTGGAGAAATATCACATTCAATGCATTACTACCCGCCCTTTCCACGACCTGATCTTGTTATATGATTGAATTCTCACACAAACGGAGGAGGTATAACCATTTTGTTGTAGAAAGATGGAGTTGTTGGGATGCAAGTTCGTAAAGATGGTGACTGGATCCTCGTCCAGCCCATCCCGACAGTCTAGTTATCAATATCAGCGACATGATAGAGTGGTTTGTAATACAAAGAATACAGTTGGAATAAATAGAGAGGCTACATATAAAATCCATGGAAAATAATTATTAACAAAGCCAAATGAATGACCCAGAGATAACAATAAAAAATTATTTTTGTTAGTAATGTGTTAAATAAGTCCCAAGACAGTTCGAATTCGGTTACAAAACTATCTAACTGAAGGAACCGTTCACTAAAAGAGATAAAAGGAGCAGCGCGTAGCCATAGAGAGGAGAATTTTTTTGGTGAAGACATAAATTTTATGGAGTAAAGTTTTTAAAAAAATCAGAGAGAAATTTGGAACAATTTTCAAAGAATAATAAGCTGAGAGTGTTGTGAGGACTGTCCCATTTCATCTTTTTCTTACATCTTTAGAAGAGATTGATTGACTCGTCGACATCAAGGGGTTTTGAAAAGCAACAAAAGGGATAAGCGAGGATGAGCTTGTTGACCTTCACAAGGTAAAGGTTTACTTGTTGTTGTTGTATATAGGCTCGATTGTATTTGGTTTCTGTATGCAGGTTTCTTGTTTGTGATTCGTAACCATTGCTCTATTCCACTTTTGGCTCAGCTTTCTTTTTATTTTTCATACTTGGTCTTTCTATTGTATGTTGCGTCTATAAAGGCTAAAGACCATATACTTGTCCCTAATTTACGCGAAAACTTGCAGATTTTGAAAATTATGAATTTATATGAAAATCTTTTTATGGAAATCAATTCTTCCTCACTCTGGAATATCTCCTTGATTTTTCTTTAAAGTTCTTAGTTTTCATTTTCTTTATTTATTTAACACTTTTATTTCAAAAATAAATAAAAAAGTCAAATAAAATCTTAAAAAAAAAACTAAATATATTTATTTTGTAAACAATCATGTTCATAAAGTTTTATTTACTAGAGTGTACATAAACTTTATTTATTTTCCTATTTTAAATTTATTATTTTTACATCTTTACTTAAAATAAACAAATTCATGACTATGTTATATGTAAATATGTTTTACTAATTAACTTTATGTGTATAAATTTTTTTGTTTTTTACTATTTTGATTTTATTATGTTTTAGTTACATCCTAACTCCGAAATGAAAATATAAAAAAGTTATAGCATTAAAGTGTTACCTATAATCTTCAAACTAATGTTATGTAATAACGTTTTCTTTAGTTAAGTTACTTTAAAACTAACATAGTTTATTAGTTTATTTTTTTTTTTTTTTTTTTTAAGCTTTTAGTTAATTTTGCTTTATTTATTTTTCTTTTTGCTAAAATAAAAACAAAAGTATTGCCTTTCTACTTTTTGTGCATTTCTTTTATTAAATTTAATTTTGTCACAATAAATGTATAAACTTCACATAGAAGTTATTAAAATTGTAAATAATATTAAAATCATAAAATCATATAAAAATTAAATATTGTTAAAAGGTTAAATTATAAGGCAAAGGAATTCATGTTTGGACTATAGGTCAGGGTACAATTGGCCTAAAGTTCAATGAGCTTTTTTTTTTCTGGGGCTTAAATCCTAGGGTAAGATTCTCGACTCTTCTCGCCTAGCCCCGCGAGAGGGTAAAAATGTTGATGTTGGAGACTCTCTAGTCTCTTGGCATCAACAATTTTATCCTTGCCTTTCCCTATATTTTTGTCTTGGTTGCGCTTTGGGTGAGACTTCTTCTCTTCGGAGAAGATGAAAATGTCAGCGCTCTAGACTACTTGGTGCCTTTTGTTGGTAACCTGAGAAGGACCTTGGTCTGATCAATTTCACGCCAACAAAATGGTGTTGTTGTCGGGACCTGTGTCAAAAGGGAACCTGTAGGGAGAATTCTTCTGTGGATTCATAGATCTTATATTCACCAGTGGTGGGAGAGAAATTGTGACGCCTTCATATGGAAAGAAGCAGAGATGAGAGGAAAATATGTGAAATATACCCGAGAGGTAGTCTTTTACTCAAAAATATCGAGTGACTAGTACGAGATATTCTGGGTTAAGTTCCCATAAGAAATTTTCCACTAGATAGATAGGCTCCAAAAAGCTCCAGAATTCCAAGAACGAGTCAAGAAGATATGCTCTTGGGATACATAAAAGATCGCATCAATTCATCGACTAGACCATCCAGTAATGCAAGCGATCGATTTCTGGGTCAATACAACATTACAAGGATATATTATCAATTTTGTAGCTAAGAATCATCAATATTTTTCACGAGAAGAAGCAGATTTCAAGAAATATGCAAGGGGAAGACTGTTGAAAGAAATACCCGTGTGGATTAAGGTTTTCTTGATGGAGGAGGGGATGCTGACTATGTCCTCGACTGAGATGGAAGCGTAAACATCCTTGCTTGGGATGGGGTGATTTTGGGGTCGAGTCATGGCCTAAGAGAGGGGAGAAGGTTCTTTGAAAAACGAGGGAGAAACAAGAAATGGACTCAAGAGATGAGAGAGCCTCGAAAAGAGATACCATAGTTGAGAAGTGGTGGCACGGTAAGATAAAGAAAGCAGTAAAACAATCTGAGAAGTTGTAGAAAGAATTCAGACCAAGAGAAGTCGAGGAAGGACAGATGGAAGAGTTGCGAAAGATGAGAAGACATGAGAGATTGGCCAATCAAATATTAAGTGAGAGAGAAGAGAAGAAAGAAAGAATTTTCCAAGAGGGTGTACAAGAAAGAGAAGGTGTAGAAGCATGGGAAAAGGAAGCCGACATGGATCTTGAAGAAGAGAGAGAAGATTCAGCCCCGATGCCAGGAAAGATCGAGAATCTGACTGAAGAGATTGCTCCAGAGGATGAGAACGAGAACCCCCCAGATCAAAGATCAAAGAAACCTGCCCCGAAGCTAGTGGCACCAACCCCGAATCACCCATACCCCAAGTGTATTATATAAAAGTGGTAAATTATATTACTACCTTCTATTCATGTTCCATTACAATTAGTCAATCAACCAAAACTAGGAAGCGCGAATATTGGGAGGATATTGGGATCCCATGGTAGATCGCAACTAGGACCGCTAGTTTTTATTTTGGTAGGAGCAGTAAGATCAACAATGGATGGTAACATGGGAGTTTCAATTGCTCAATGCCCATAATTATGGGGTAAGGGAGACGAAGATGTTGAGCAACATTGGTTCTTATGCGAAGCAATCCGAAGGTCCATAGGGACCCTGGATGTGAATAAACTGATTGAGTTCCAAAATAATTTGAGAGGTCATGCTCTCAAATAGTACATGAAGGCCATTGAGCCAGGAGTACCAAGAGTGCAAGGTCAAGCATTCACACTTTACCAGATACAGACAAAGTTCATAGCGGAGTTTAATCTACCTCAATCAGAACAACAAGGTTTGTCTGAGTTGCGCAAAATTCAACAAAGGGAAGGTGAATCAGCTTCAGAATATAGCCAGAAGTTTAAAGATTCTATAGGGATGTTAGCACATTCGATTCATGAGGAACATCAAAGAGAATGGTATATCCAGGGATTTATACCTCTGACACAGATTCCGTTAACGCAACAGTGGATAGCCACTTTGACAGATGCCTTGGAACAATCAATGAAGATTAAAGCCATGGAAGGATATCTGGGGAGCCTGAGAGTGACGAGACCCCCAACAGATGCAAATTTTGTGCAACTACAAGGGAAAATATCAATGCTTATAGAGAAGATTCAAGAATTGACGATACCTAGGCCAATATGACCACAAGTCTGGTGTATTGAATGTTACATAGAAGGACATTTGGTGAATGAATGTCCACGAATGAGGGAAATGGGACCTCCTCAAAATCCAATGGTATCCTCACCAGGACCCATTGGGGATTTGCACAAGTATCCGTGAATTACCATTCCATACCCCTACCCCTTTTCATGCTTTTCCAGGTAATCAAACAACGCCATTAGTTGAGTATTGCAAGATTTTACGAATCCATGGGCATGGACCAAGACAATGCCCCATTATTCAGAAGTATTCAACAATACCACATACCATGCATTGTGATTTTTGCACATCTACCACACATGCTACAAATCAGTGTAGAGCATTGGATGCACTTGTCGATAGACTGGATCGAACATCATTCATGGTGAATGAAACCCCTCAGGGACCGGGAAGAGGTCGAGGTGGAGCCGGAGGAGAATTAACAAGAGGAAGAACTGGGGGAAGAGGACTAAGTATATGCTATAACTGTGATGAGCAAGGCCACATGGCTAGATATTTTACTCATCCAAGGTAGCCATGTTTCTCTCACTGTAGAACCAATGGGCACACAACAGAATACTTCCCAAAACTAATTGCAAAATGGGAAGATCGGGTACGTCAACAAGGAAATAACCTCATCAGTTCAGAGATAAAGAGAGTTATTAGAGGACAACTTCACAATATTAATATCATTACTGGAGGAGGGGAAAAGACTAACACAGATGCTGACAATTTACCTCAAATCCAAAAAGAAGTGCCTAAGGAGGACAGGTATGATCCTCTGAAATAGAAGTTATTCTTTAAAAATTCCATAGAAGTATTTCACAAAATCCCTAGCCTTGAGATGCAAGAAAACCCCCTCATCCTATTGTTTACCCTAGGATAGTGCAAGTCCCTGCTTCACCCCCTGCAACCAGAAACCCCATAGTCCCGATGAGACAACATGAGCAGTCATAAAATGTATTTGACCTTTGGTTTCAGTTGTTTTCTTATATTCTTGGGAATGACTAGTTGAAAAAAAAGTTGTGCAATACACTGTACCTAGTCCTAGGAACTGAAGAATCTCCAAAAACAAGAATAAGGACTAATCTTCTTGAGAAGAATACTTAGAGAGTGTAGAGAAGGAAAGTACGAATTGGAAAAGAGTTTATATTAGCAGCCCAACTAGATGAGTTTGAGATTAAGGATGTCATGTTATATCTAGGATTTGATGTTAATATACTGCCTAAAAAGACTTTGGAAGACTTAGGAAAACCCCGGTTGACATATTCCCCAATCCAGCTAAGAATGGTCAATCAATATTGTGAGGAAATAGATGTTACGGGAGTGAAGAATATAGTTGATTTTGAGGTGATCAAAATCATGGGGGATAATGAGCCTTATCCTTCACTACTTGGTATTGATTGGGATTATGAAAATTATGTGGTGATTGACCTAAAGAAAGACACTATGACATTTGAGGTAGACAGAATAAAATTAGTTCAACCCTTAGATCTATATGTAGGCCATCGATACACGGAGCCAATAGACAACAATGTGGAGGGATAAGACTTGGATCAATTGTACTTTGTAACAACAAGAACGAGAGAAGACTACATAGATCCTACTATTGATGGATCAGTAAGTTGGAGGAGCATACAATCAGCGGATGAAGATTCAGAACTGGCATTTGATACTTGGAAGCAAGGTTCATATGAACGATTTTCAAGAAGATGCACAACTATCAGAGAAACTATATGGGTTGGAACTGAGGTCAGAGAACACCCGATATATGATGGTACCTCAGTACTTGGCATTTTTTTGGTCAACATGGAAAAAAATACAATGGAGGATCAAAGGATATCAGTGTTGGATTTATCCCTCCAGGACACCCCTGCCAGATGGTGGACCAATCACAAAGCCTTAGTTGAGAAATGGGACGATGTGAAGCAAGCTATCCAATATAGATTTCAAGATAAGGAGCATTTGGAATTAGAGATGCAGACGGATTTCCAGGTTGCACAACTATTCAATGGACAGTCTGATCCTAAAGCACACATTAAAAAATGTGCAAGACATTAGCAAGTTGCGGAAATACCAACTCACTTCTGGGTTCAAGCATTTCCCCATTCACTAGGTCCAATTCTAAAAGCTTGGTACATACATGAAGAAAACTAAAGACAGACCAATGACTAGAAAACGTTGGCAGATCAATTTTTCAAGGACTTCTCATTTACAAGTAAGTACCCTGAGCTTAAAGTAGTCCTGCAAAGAAGTAAAGAATTCCTTTTTATAGATAATGGTGAACGAAAATCATACCTAGTGGTATGTGCAAAGCCTAACCAAGAAATTCAGTCTAATCTTCACCTAGAATTGGACAAGAGACCTATAGAATGTTATAAGGTTGAGAAGGATTTGGAAAGCCCGAATGATTTAGAATAATTGAGAAACTTAGCCATTAAGGAAACAGAAGGAAGGAGAGAAATCCAAAACATCATACCCAGCTAGACTGATGGTTCTTATATTTATCCATTGAAGTTGTGCAAAGTCAATATAGGAACTATAGAGAAACCTAAGATAGATATGGTAGGATAATACTGGGATGAGAAAAATAGCCAAGAAATACATATCCAGTTGCCAGAGTATGAGGATTTGTTCCCAAAAACATTTTCAGAGATAAAAGGGATTAAAGGAGCTAAGGGAGAGATGAAAATTGAACTAAAACTAGGATCAAAGCCTATAAGGCATAGACCATATCGCCTTAACCCCAGAGTGAAAGAGAAGGTTAAGAGGGAAATAGACAAGATGTTGGAAGCTGGATTTATTTTTGCAGTGGAAGAAGCAGAATGGGTTAGCCCAATAGTCATCTAGAGAAAGAAAGGCACAAAGGACATTAGGGTGAGTGTAGACTACATAAGCCTTAACTCTGCATGTGTGCATAACCCTTTACCAACACCTTTTACTAATGAGGTGCTAGAACAGGTTGCGGGGAAAGAATCTTACTCATTTACAGATGGATTTTCTGGGTATCACCAAGTAAGGATTACTGAAGAAGACAAAACAAAGACCACATTCCTAACAAAATGGGGGTCATTTGCATATAATGTGATGCCATTTGGCCTAAATAATGCCCCTGCATTTTTTCCCCAGATTGTAATAACATCTTTTCGAGAATTTATCCACAAGTTTATAGAAGTTTATATGGATGATTGGACAATATATAGCCTACTCAAGGAACATGTAGCGCTACTACATCTGATTTTTGATAGATGTAGAGAATTGCAAATATTGGTGAACCTCAGAAAGTGTATCTTCTGTGTGCCACATGGAATTTTGTTAGGCCACATAGTATGCCGAGAAGGAGTACTGGTAGACCCAACCAAATTTGCGGTTATTGTGAACATGCCTCCACCTACGAGTGTTAAACAATTGCACTCCACACTGGGACACACAGGGTACTATCAAAAGTTTATCAAAAGATATGAAAACATTACTGTACCTATGGAAAATATACTAAAGAAGTCCAAAGTGTTCCAATGGACCCCAAAGTGCGATAAAGTGTTCAATATCTTGAAGGATAAGCTCAGCACAACACCTATTCTGATATTTCCAAACTGGGAAAACAAATTTCATGTGCACATCGACGCATCAGGTATTTCCTTGGGAGCCATATTAGCACAAATAGGAGATGGAGCCATGGATCCTCCTATCTATTTTGATAACAGGAATTGTCGCAAGCTGAGCACAACTATACAACCAAAGAAAGGGAGGGTTTAGCTATGATTTACGATCTACAGAAGTTTAGACATTATTTGTTAGGTTCTCATTTTAATTTCTTTACTGATCATTCTACATTAAAATATCTAGTTAACAAGCTTGTTTTGAAAGGAAGAATTTGTCGATGGTTATTACTATTTCAAGAATTTTCATTTGAAGTGATCATTAAGCCTGGAAGATGCAATGTGGGTCCTGATCACCTGTCTATATTAGAGTTAGGAGAAAGTGGCGAAGCATTCGATGATCAGCTCCTAGATGCAGAACTGTTCCGATTTGAGGCCATACCAGAATACCTAGAAGACATAGCAATCTTATTGAGTATAGGGGTCTGCCCAGAAACATACTCTGCAACTCAGAAACGTCATATGTTGGTTAGAGAAGTAGACTATCAATTGATTACGGGGAAATTGTATAAGTTGGGACTAGATAGTATCCTCAGGAGATGTGTCTTAGATCATGAAAGAAAAGACATACTGTGGGAGTTCCACAATGGAGTTGTGGGAGGTCATGTTGGAGGAAAGGCCACTGCATAGAAAGTCCTCCAAGCTAGACTATGGTGGGCCACACTCTTCAAGGATGAAAAGGAATATGTTGGATCTTGTGACATTTGTCAAAGAGTGGGAAAGGCATCACAACAGGATGAATTTACTCTTCATCCAGTTTGATCTCTACAAGAATTTGAGAAATGGGCAGTTGACTTTATTGGGCCGATCGACCCCACCGCTAAGTATTCAAAGGCTAAGTATATTATTACCACAACTAATTACCTTACCCGTTGGGATGAGGAAGCAACTGTCCAGGATTGTTCAACTGATATTGCTGCTAGGTTCATTTTTTATAATATTATCACTAAGTTTGGATGTCCTATGAGCCTGACCAGTGATCAAGGAGGTCATTTTATCAGTAGTACAATAGTAAAGCTTACAACAGAGTTCTTGATCCAACATCATAAAAGTATTCCCTACCATCCGAAAGTCAATGGAACAATAGAGGAATTTAACAAGATTCTAGAGAGAGGATTAATGAAGGTTTGTTGCAAAAATATGGAGGATTGGGATGACAGAATCCCAACAGTTGTATGGGCTTACAAGACAACAACAAAGAAACTCCACAAGTACACTCCATTTTAGTTATCTTATGTGAAAGAGGCTATGGTACTTTCATAATTGATTACTCTGAGTCTATATATTGTGCATATTACACACATGTTAGAGGATGAATCAGTTGCATAGAGGCTCATGAAATTGCAAGAACTTGAAGAGACTAGGTTTTTAGCAGACTTCCATCAATCACTTGAGAAAGAAAGGAAGAAATCTTGGCATGAAAGACACATTAATACCAAAGAATTTACATAAGGAGACAAGGTCCTACTTTATGACAGTCAATACCTAAAACATCCAAGAAATTTGTGCATGCATTGGTTGGGACCATTTATAGTTGTGGAGATCTGACCTTATAGAGCAGTTAGAATAACACAACTAGATGGTATGTTGCAACTAGGATGGGTGAATGGTGCTCACCTGAAACCCCATATGTCTCAAAACTGAGCTAAAGGACTGTTGATCTAGTCCAAAGGAGCATGTATAGTAGTTAGATTTGGGTTTTTTTCAATTTCAGTGAATTCAGTTAATAAAGTCGAAGAGTGCATTGTTGCGTCGTGACATGTAGTTCCTGTTTTTCTGTCTAAGGTGTTTTTTTGATGTAGAACTTATTACTCAACAACGTAGGATCATAAGAGCCACAAATCTATTAATAACAATCATTAAATATGATGGGGACCCTTTTGTGGTCGGAGGAAGAGAGAATCTGGACGCAATCCTAGTCCATGTTCCACGCAAACCCAGTCCAGTCATATCCTTTATTAACACTACAATAATCCATTTGAATTTTGTTAAACCGTAAACACGTGAAGATGCCATGATATTTGCGCTAGGATTCTCATTTGTTAAACGGTAAGGTATGGAATCAACCATGTTCCTGACCAACTTTCCTAGTAAATTTTGAGATCACCCAATAGATTTACCCCATTAACCAGTCTCATCAAACAACTTAGATCCAAGGTGTGTCTATAGGGTTAATGGTGAATAGAAGTTATTACAAAACTTTCCAGCTAATTCCAGGTATAAGGTTCTGTGAATTCGGTGTAGGATGCATTGTTTCTTAGAGAGAACTTAGCAATTTGCAGATTCTAAATTGTGAGCAAACCTATGTAATCCCTCAGCCCTCAATCACGATCCCCAATCCATGCTTTGCCTGTGGAATTTGTTGATATTTAAAACTCACCATGTCGATAGATACAGGGAGAAGAAGTGTCATTTCAAAGGATGCAGTACTAGATGAGCCTTGTGATCCACTGGTCGAGATCATGGCGATCTAAAAAAGAAGGTCGAGCAATTCAAGATCCTCGTCCTTGACTTGACAGGCCATTTGTTGTTCCCTCAGATGAACATTGATGTATTATGGATGTCGCTCTAGATGAGTTGGGAGGCATGCAGTTTGTGCCAAATCCCGAGTTCATTAACATGTTCAACTCTACAATTATGAACCTCAAAGATCTGCCAATGTTTGGCACCACTGGGGAAGTTACGAGGTGTACCAAGTTTCTCATCAGTAGGGTACATGAAATAATCCTGTGGTTGGATAGGAGATATCCAATTCATGTAGAAGACATCCACTAGCTTACGGGAATATCCATCGAAGGTGAAGATGTTTTGAAATATTTCCAGGGTCCCGACAAGCATGGAAAGAAAAAGGGGGAGGCCATTCTATATGAGAGGTTTCGTACACAGAGGGGGGGTGCACAACCAAGATCGACCCCATACTACCTGAGATGGTCACGACTGGTTGCTATATAATTGCTAGCAAGGTCCTGAAGCCCTATTACAAGGGAGAGTGTACACTGGATGCCCTATCAGTGGAAGATTTTTGCACCAATGGTGTTGTCTTCAAATGGTGCAACTATTTACTGGAGGAACTCCTGGTGGCTTGTGAGGAAGCACAGTAGAAGGGTGGCACTACTTTTTGGTCATGTTCGTAATGTTGAAATGGACGCCACCCATAGGAAGACCATTGTTTCCAGCAGATAAAGGGCGAATGGAAAATATGTTTGAGCCTTGGAACTCAAGGTCAGACTTGGAGAACACCACCTTAAACAACACAATTTTCTCCAAATGGTACAACAGGTTGCTCAACGCAACTCAGAGGTTGTTTATTCCATGAGAGTTTTTCAACTGCAATACGAGAAACAATGCATTCAGCATGAACTTCCACCATACATGTGTATGTCCAAGGTAAGCCAACAGAGAGGACTTCCACTCGCGCATGTTTCCATTCTATTTAGATGATGAGTCCTTCGACAAGGAGGTTATGTCATGGACTGGAGTAAAATGCAACTTGTGCAAGTCGGGGATACATTACCTTCTTCCTGTGGATTTAATGAAGAAGAGGGGTCAAGAAGCAGGGGTAGGACCAAGCTCAGGCCTGGAGGTATAGAAGAAATAAGCCCCGATATAGATGGACTCCGATGAGGAGGAAGAGACGCAGCCACTGGAGCACAAGAAGAGAACATTACCCATGTTCTGATAGCTTCTAGAGAAATCTATGTTGACAGGTAAGTATGTCAACGAAATTATCAGTGTTGCATTCATCACAGAGCCAATTACCAAGAAACCTAGGATGGGGATCTCCCTGAGCAACGTTCTATACGCCCATCCCATTTCATCCATCGTTCCTTGCACTTGCTCAACGGCTTGAGAAGCCCACAATATAGACATCCAAGATGACCTTGAGCCTGGCACCACTCCATCCATCACCATAATCACTGATAAATATCCATCGCCACCATAAAATTAGTTTCCACCTCAATAAACTGCCATTCCATCCCAAACCATCGACCCAGAACCCATGTAGTTGGATCCCCCAGAGATACCTGAGGAGAGACTAGAACTCCCTGGTCCAAACACAGAAGTACCTGAACAGAGGCTAGAACTTACAAGCCCAAACCATGAAGCCTAGGACTAACAGATCATACCCTTTGTTCCAATTTAGGACACTTTGTCATCAATGGAGATGAAAATAGGACCGAAGCCACACGTTCTAAGTCTTCAACGCACTTCCTCAAAGACTAAGGTTGAGGGTGTTATCATAAGCACAACCCTGGAAGATAAGGTCCACAAAGACATAGAGGTACCAGAGGTTCAGAAGGAACCTGAGATGGCCTCAGGACAAAGCACAACATCAGTGTAGGAACAAATGGAGCTAGTCCTCCAAAACCCTCAGCAATGCTCAAAGTTGTTGCAACTCTTCCTACCCAAAATAGACGTTCTAAAGTTCCTACTATCAGTGTTGAGGTTGAGGCTTGCGCTAGGACCATCTATAGGAGAGGAGGAGGTGGAGACACATTTTAAGAATTCAATAGCCAGTGGACTCCCACTGCAGGTCCGAGTACCCAGGGAATCCACCCCTTCTTCCGCATACCTTACACAGTGGCCAGTAGCGCAGTGAGTCGGAATGATCAGAGCCTCAAATGATCAACTACAGCAGAGGATCCATCTGACCGAAAGGAATGCAGAGTTCGTAAGGGAGGAATAACTCCTTGCTCAAGCACACAGAACACAAGAACAATACGCCAAGATCCAGACAGAGAAGAAACTTGAAAGAGTCCAAGAGAATCTTGTTGAAGCCTGACCGAAAATAAGGAAAGTAGCACCACAAATGCCAAAGTCTAGTACTGTAGGAGATCTTGAGCATCATATCAATATACTCCAGGGATCATGGTCACAATTGACCATTCACGTAGAGAAACTAGAAGTACATTTGTGGGAGAGTCAACAAGAAGTAGAGAAGCAACCTCAGAATCTACGAGAACAAATGGAGAAAATAGTGTTGGAAGGTAATAATGCTCGAGCTTCACTACACAAGCACACATCTGAGTGCACAAAGATATTTCGAGAAGTCAACGATTGGATGGGAATTATCGCAAGGTGAAACCAAACTCTGGAGGATGTGCATGCAATAATACAATTTCTCAATGAGGAAGTTGCAGTCACCATGGATCCACTGAAGAAACAGAAGAAATTTAATCAAATCCAACAAGCAGATAATTAGTTGAATGCTTCATTTGAAGCGCAATCAGTAGCCAATAAAGAGTTGCATGAATTTTGACCTATTGTTTAGACAGTGTACATGAAAATGCATCAGGTAGATGCTACAAACAACTTTTAATGACACTATCTGGTCACATCCAAGCCCAAGGTATGTATCACAGATGCGACTCAGAAGTTTATCGCCAAAGCCTCACTCCTTGCCTAGAAGTGGCAGGATAAAATCGGGAGTTTCCAGGAAGTTAGGAAGTGGGCCTTAGAGTTGGTCCCAGAGTTGGGCCCTTCATTTAAAGAGGCAGAAAAAGAGAAAGCACAAGTAGAAGATGAAAGAAAATAAGAGAAGGAGGACAAGGGAAAGAAATAGGAACTCCCAGAAGCCGCAAAAGAACCAAGTACTTGACTCGAGGGAGAGTCAAGGATTGTGGTCGGAGCCTGTTGGGCCCTTCATTTTTTGTTATAAGTTGTGCAAGAGGACTATAGTGCCAGTTTTGGTCAAACACGAGTTTCACAAGCTACAAAAGAGCTGGATAGTGGAGCAAGCAAAGAAACAGAAAAAGGTTTCGAAAAGGGACAACGCAACACCAGCAAGGCAAAATCAGTTACAACGGAACAAGAACAAGAAATCATGTGGAGCCCAAAGCTAGAAGTTCCCACTCAGCCTATATATGAGATGCATACTATTGTGAAAGGGTTGGTTGGTTGATATGATTGGGTTGGGTTTTTGATGTTATTGTTGGCTATGGTTGGTTGGTTGGGTGTAGTTGAGAAAATGTTATGTGATTGTAATTTGAATATAATTTTGGGAAAAAGGGTCGATAGAGGTATGTGATATGATTCTGGAATCAGAAGTTTGTAACCGAGTACTCATTTGTATCTCTGAGATTGTATCCGAGAAGTGTTGATGATAATAGATGAAGAAGGACCTAAAATTTAGAAAAATACTGTGTCATTTTGTGTTTTTGCTTATGAATTGTCTCCTTACAATACTTCTTTATGCTTGATAAGATCAATATGCTATCTTTGTTTTCTAATGATTCCACAACTTGAGTGTCTTTATTTCTAGTATGAATGAGTTCATATATGTTCTGTGGTTAGTCTATCTTACGCAAGATCATGGTGAATATTGAAGGTTTTGGAAACCCACCTAGTATTCTCCTTTCCCTTCCCTATATTTATGTCTTGGTTGCGCTTCAGGTGAGACTTATTCTCTTCGGAGGAGATGAAAATTCCAACGCTCTAGACTACTCGGTTCCTTTTGTTGGTAACCTGAGAAGGACCCTGGTTTGATCAATTTCACGCCAACAGACATGTAGTGCTAAGGCTCGAACATATTTTCTATTCGACCTTTATCTGCTGGTGACAATGATATTCTTGAGGGTGGCATCCAATTCATCATGGAGAAATCAATAAGAAAGTATCCATATGTGAAGGTTCATCCCTTATCCTAAGCTTCCTCACATGCTACTGGGAGTTCTTCCAGCAGGTATCTACACCAATTGAACACAGCTCCATTGGCACAAAAATATGCCACTGAGAGGGCATCTAATGTGCACTCTCCCTTGTAGTAGAACCTCGTTACCTTGCTAGAAATTACATAGCAAGTTTTTTTGACCGTATTTGGTAAAATGGGGTCAATCATGGCTATGTTCCCCCCTCTATGTGTACGAAATATTTCATACAGGATGGGTTCTCCCTTCTTCTTCCCATGTTTATTGGGGCCCTGGAACTCTTTTGATAAGTCTTCTCCTTAGATGGATAGGCCCGTGAGTTGATGGATATCCTCTTTATGAATGGGATACCTTTTGTCGAGCCATAATCTCTTGTCATGGACCTGAATGATGATGAACTTGGTACACCGCACAACCTCACCAGTAGTGTCGAATACTATCAAGTCTTGGAGATTCATGATTGTGGAGTTAAAGAGGTTGATAAAATCTGACTTTGATACAAACTACATCCCTACCATCTCATCTGGAGCCACATTCTATAACACTTCTATGCTCATTTTTGGGAATATCACCTAGTCTATTAGGTCGAGGTCGAGGATCTTCACTTGCTCGACCTTCCCTTTGAGGTCACCCACGACCTCAACCCAGGGATCATATGGCTCATATGTAACTTTTTCTTTGGAGAGAGAACTTTGGCTTCCTGTAGCTCTCGGCATCGCTTCTTTGGACTGCTAATAAACTTAGACCAACTATACTGGGCTTCGGGGTCACAACGAAGAGAATTTGCAAGCTCTATGAAAGTTTTAGAAATCTAAATTACAAACTAGCAAACAATACGTCTTACATTGTGTTCACACAAAATTATACTCATGCTAGCTGGTGGGCTTTGTCATTTCTCCTAGGTGACTCATGATTAACCCTATAGGCACAACCTAGAGCTGAGGTATTCGACGAGACTGTTTAATAGGATAAATCTATTGGGGGATTCTGGAATTTACTGAACAAGTTGGACATGAACATGGTTGGATTCATGCCTTACGATTTGAACAGTTGAGAATCCTGGCATGAATACTGATGAAATCTTCTTATATCGTGACTTTATGGTCTAACAGAGTTCAAACAATTTATTGTAGTGATCATAAAGACTATGACTGTACTAGGTGCATGTGGCACATGGACTAGGATTGCGTTCAGATTCGCTCTCCCTATGACCACAATGGGGTCCCTATCATATTTAATGATTGTCTTTAATGGACTTGTGGCTCTTTTGATATTGTGTTGCTGAGTAATTTTTTCTGCACCAAAGTAATGTTTAGACTGAAAAAAAACAAAATACATGTCGCAGCGCAACAATACACACACTGACTTTATTAACTAAATTTAACAAAATTGTAGAAATTCAAATCTAACTACTATACATGATCCTTTTTACTAGAGAAACAATCTTTTAGCTCAGTCATGAGAAATAAACGGTTTCATGCGAGCACCATTCACCCATCCTGGCCGAAGTATACCATCCAGTTGCGCTACTCTGACTACTCCAGAGTGTCGGATATTCACAACTATAAATGGGCCCAACCAATGCATGTGAAACTTGCCTAGATGTTTCTGGTATTGAATGTCATAAAGTAGGACCTTATCTCCTTGCGCAATTTTTTTTTCCTTAATATGCCTGTCATGTCAAGCCTTCTGCCTAGATTTCTCAACTGATTGATGAAAGTCTGCTAAAAACCCGGTCTCATCAAGTTCTTGCAACTCTGTAACCCTCTACGAAACCAATTCATCCTCTGACATATGTGTAACATGTGCGATGTATAGAATAGGGGTAATGAATTCTACAGGTACCACATCCCGTTTCCTGTAGACTAGTTGAAATGGAGTATACTTGTGGAGCTTCTTCATGGTCGTCCTATAAGCCCATAAAAATTTTGGGACTCTGTCATCCCAATCTTCCATGTTTGCGTACCTAATCTTTGTCAAACCTCTTTCCAGAATTTTGTTAAACACCTCTATTGTTCCATTGGCATGTGGATGGTAGAGGATGCTTTATGATGTTGGATTAAGAAATATGTTGTAAGATTTTCTATTTTACAACTGATAAAATGACCACCCTAATCACTAGTCAGAATCCTAGGACATCCACCCCGAGTGATAATGTTTTCAAAGATAAATATGGAAGCGGTATATGTTGAACAATATTGAACAACTGTTGCCTCCACCCATCATGTTAGGTAATCGGTTGCGATGATAATATACATGGCCTTTGAGTGCTTAGTTGTGGGGTTGATCAGTCCAATAAAAAAACCACCCACTTCTCAAATGCTTGCAAAGATCGAACTGGTTGAAGAGGAAATTTGTCTCGTCTTGATGTCTTACCTACTCTCTGGCATACATCACAAGATATAGCATACTCTTTCACATATTTGAATAGTGTGGCCCACCATAGTCCATATTGGAGGACTTTCTGCGTAGTGGCCTTTCCTTCAACATGGCCTCCCACAACTCCATTGTGGCACTCCTAGAGGATATCATGCCTTTCATGCTCTAAAACACATCTCCTGAGGATGTTTTCTATGCCCAACTTATATAATTTCCCCACGATCAATTGATAGTTCGCTGCTCGAACCACCATATAGCATTTATGAGTTGCAGAGTATGTTTATGGGTAGGCCCATGTACTCAGGAAGAATGTTATGTCTTCTAGGTATTCTGGTACTGCCTCAACTCGAAACAGGTCTACATCTGAGAGCTGATCACTGATTTCTCTGCCACTCTCCCCTGACTCTAATCTGGAAAAATGATTGGGACCCACTTTGCATCTTCTAGGTTTTATGATCAACTCAAATGAAAATTCCTGAAACAGTAACAACCATCGACAAATTCTTCCTTCCAAGATAGGCTTATTAACTAGATATTTTAATGTTGAATGATCCGTTAAAAAAAGAAAAATGAGAGCCTAACAAATAATATCTAAATTTCTATAGAGCATAAATCATAGCCAAACCCTCACATTATGTGGTTCTATAGTTGCGTTCATCTTGCGATAGCTTCCTGCTAGAAAAATAGATGGGATGATTCATATTTCCATCTCCTGGTTGTGCCAATATGGCTCCCAAGGAAATACATGATGCATCCACATGTACATGAAATTCCTTTTCCCAATTTGGAAATATAAAAATAGGTGTTGTGCTGAGCTTTTCCTTCAGGATGTCCAATGCTCGATCACACTTTGGTGTCCACTAGAAAAATTCATACTTCTTGAGTAGTTTTTTCAGGGGTGCAATAATAGTTACATGCCTTCTGATGAGGTTGTGATAGTACCATGTGTGCCCTGGCATTGAGAGCAATTTCTTAGCACTCGTAGGAGGTGGCATGTTCAAAATGACCCCAACTTTTCCTGGGTCTACCGACACTCCTTATAGACATACTATGTGGCCTAACAAATTTCCATGTGGCACACAGAAGATACACTTTATAAGTTTTAAATATATATACATCTCCCTAGACCGATCAAACAACATTTGTAGTATCTCCACACGTTCTTTCAACAGATTGTACATCGTCCAGTCATCCATATAAACTTCAATAATTTTTTGAATGAATTCTCGGAAGGCTGCTATCACAATCCTAGAATCAACTGCAGGGGAATTATTTATACCAAAGGGAATCACATTATATGAAAATTCCCCCCACTTTTTTATGAAATTGGTCTTCTTTTTGTCTTCTTCGGTAATTCTCACTTGGTGATACCCTGAAAATCCATCTGTAAATGAGTAAGACTCTTTCCCCGCAACCTGTTATAGAAACTCATCAGTAAAAAGTGTGGGAAAGGGGTCATGCACATAGGAAAAAATAAGGCTTCGATAGTATACACATACCCTAATTTCCTATGTACCTTTATTTCTCTGGATAACTATGGGGCTAACCCACTCTTCTTCTTCAATTGGAAAGATCAATCTGGCCTCAATCATTTTTTCTATTTCCCTCTTAACCTTTTCTTTCACACTGGGGTTAAGACGATATGGTCTATGCCTTATAGTTTTTTATCATGTTTTTAGTTCAATCTTCATCTCTCCCATAACTCCTTTTATCCCTTTTATCTCTGAAAACATCTTTGGGAAAAAGTCCTCATACTCTCACAACAGGCTATGTATTTGCTGGCTAGTTTGTTCATTCTAATAATATCCTACAACAACTATATTGGGTTACTCGGTAGTTCCTATGTTGACTTTATGAAACTTCAATGGGTGGTTATAAGAGATATAAGTCTCATTGGGAAACTTGTTCTAGATTTCTCTACTTCCTTTTGTTTCCTCAATGGCTAAATTTCTCAGTTCTTCTAAATCATCAGGGTCTCCCAAATCCTTCTTGATTTTGTAGCATTCTATGGGTTTCTTGTTCATTTCCCAGTGAAGGTTAGACTAAATCAATTGAATATGATTGGCACATATGATTGGGTCTGATTTCCATTTACAAACATCGGAAAAAATCATTTCTTTAATTCTTTGCAGGACTATCTTAAGCTCAGGGTACTTACTTGTGAAAGTGAAGTCCTTGCAAAATTGGTCTGCTAAATTTTTCCAACTATTGGTTCGCCTTCTATTTTCTTCATGGATGTACCGGGATTTTGGTATCAAACCTAGATAATTGGGAAGTACATGAACCCACAAGTGAGATGGTACTTCCACAAATTTCCATTGCCTTACACATTGTTCGATATGTGTTTTAGGATTAGACCATCCATCGAACAGTTCCACAACTTGAAAATCCATCTTCATCTCTAATTTTAGTTACTCCTTGTCTTGAAATAGACACTGGATAGAAAACTTCACATCCTCCCAGCTCTTAATTACTACTTTGTGACAATCCCACCACCTAGCAGGGGTGTCCTCCAGGGCTAATTCCATAACTACGATCCTTTGATCTTCTGCTATCTTTTCTTCCATGCTATCTAGAAAACGGCCAAGGTATGAGGTACCATTGTATGTCGGATGTTCTCTGACATTGGTTCCAACCCATCCCATTTCTCTAACAGTTGTGCATCATCTTGAAAATATTTCATATGCACCCTGTTGCCAACTGTCAAATTCTAGTTCTGAATCGTCATCCGCTGATTGTATGCTCCTCCAAGTTACTGACTCATCGGTCATAGGATTGATGTATCCTACTCTCTTCCCTGTTGTTACTATGTATAACTGATCTATATCCTCTCCTTCCATATTGTTTTCTTTTGGCTCCATGTACTGAGGGCCTACATACGGATCCAAGGGTTGAACTACGTTTATTTTGTCTTCTTAAAATGTCATAGTATCTCTCTTTAGGTCAATAAAAACATAGTTATCATAAGCCCAATCAATACCAAGTAGTGCAGGATAAGGGTACTTATTCCCCATGATTTCGATCACCTCAAAATTAGCTATAGTTTTTACTCCCACGACATCTATTCTCCATGATTTTGATCACCTCAAAATCAGCTACAATTTTTACTCCCACGACATCTATATCCACATTCTCTAGCCTTCCTATTGGGGAAATACAATACTGATTGGCCATTCTCAATTGGATTGGGAAATATATCAAATGGGGTTTCTCTAAAGCTTCCCAAGTCTTTTTAGGCAATATGTTAACATTAGATCCTAGATATAACATAACATCCTTAATCTCAAACTCATCTAGTTGGGTTGCTAATCTAAACTCTTTCCTAGTCTGCAGTTTCCTTCTTTGCACTCTCCGAGTGTTCTTCTCAGGAATATTAGTCATTATTATAGCTCTCGGGGATTCCTATATTCCTAGGACAAGATATAGGGTGTTGCAAAAATTTTATTTAATCTGGTCATTCCCGAGAATATCATAAATTAACTAAAACCAAAGGTTGACTACATTTTGCAACTGCTTAGGTTGTCTCATCAGAATTACAGTGTTTCGAGGTGTAGTGGGTGAGGTAAGGAATTGCGCAATATTATGATAATTGGTGGGATGAGGGGGGTTTTCTTCCATTTCATGGACAGGGATACTCTGGAACAATTCTATTGCATTTTTAAATAATAGATTTTATTTCAGAGGGTCATGCATGTCCTCCTTAGGTGTTGCTTTCTAGATCTTAGGCATATTATCAGCATCTGTACCAGTCTTTTATCCTCCTCAAGTAACGATATTAATGTTGGTTAGTTTTCATTTGATGAACCTCTTTATCTATGAACCAATGAATTTGGTTCCTTGATGACATGCCCGATCTTCCCATTTTGCAATTAGCTCTAGGAAGTATTTAGTTGTGTGCCCATTGGTTCTGTAGTGTGAGCACCATGGTCTTCTTGGTTGAGAACAATCCCTAGCCATGTGACCTTTCTCATCACAGTTGTATCATATACTTGGTCCTCTTCCCCCAGTTCGTCCTCCTCTGAAGTCTCCTCTAGCCCCACCTCCTCGGCCTCTTCCCGGTCCTTGAGGGGTTTCATTCACCCTGAATGATGTTCGATCCAATCTTTCTGCAAGTGCATTCAACGCTCTACACTAATTCGTAGAATGCATGGTATATGTGTGTAACTCATAGTGTACAATATTCTATATTGAGTAATACTTATGAATAATAGGGCACTTCCTTGGCACATGCCCATTAATTCGACAGATCTTTCAATACTATGTTGATTGTGATGTTTTATTACCTAGAAAGGCATGATACGAGGTTGGGGTATGGAATGGTAAATTCACATATACTTACAAAACTCCTCCAATGGGTATTGATGAGGGTCCCATCATATTTTGAGGGGGGCCATTCCCCTCATACGTGGACATTCATTCACCAGATGCTCCTCTGTGTAGCATCTGGTACACTAGACTTGCGGTCGTCCTAGTTTGGGTATCGTCAATTCTTCAATATTCTCTGTTAGTGTTGATATTTGTCCTTGTAGTTGCACTAAATTTTCATTTGTTGGGGGTATGGTCACCCTCAGGATCCTTGGATATCCTGCCATGGATTCAATTTTCATTGATTTTTCCAAGGAATATGTCAAGGAGTCTATTTATTGTTGTGTTAACGAAATTCATGTCAAAGGTAGCAATCCCTAGATATACCATTATCTCTAGTGATCTTCAAGAATTGGATGCGCCATCCTCCCAATGGCATCCTTAAACTTATGATTATATTCCCAAGCTAATTCTCCTTCCCTCTGTTGAATCCTGTGCAACTTAGATAGAGCTTGTTGTTCCAACTGAGGCAGCTTAAACTCTGCTATGAATTTTTTCCTAACTTGGCTAAGTGTGAATGCCTATCCTTGCTCTCCTCCTAGCTCAATAGCCTTCATGTACCATTTGAGAGCATTAAATCTCAAGGTAGTCTGGAATTCAACAGTTTATTTACATCTAGAGTCCCTCTGGACCTCCAAATCACTTCACACAAAAACCAATGCTACTCAACATCCTCATCTCCTTTACCCCAAAATTTTGGGTATCGAGTGATCGAGCCTCCCTTGTTTCCAACCATTATTGATCTTGCTTATTCTATCAAAGTAAACCCTAATGGTCCTGGTTGCAATCTACTAGGGGATCCCAATATCCTCCTAGTATTCGTCCTCACCAGCTATGATTGACTAACTGATTGAACTGAAATAGGAATATCATAAGAAGGCTTTATAGAATTTACCACTGGTATAGAAGACACTTGGGGAATGGCTAATTTGGGGTTGGTTCTACTGGCTTCTAGGCGGGTTTATTTGATTTGGGGGGTCTCATTCTCATCCTATGGATCAGTCTCTTTGGTCGGGATCCTGATCTTTCCTAGTATCAGGGATGAATCTTCTCTTTCTTCTGCAAGATCCATGCCAGCTTGGTCTTCTCTTACTTCTACACATTTTTCTTCTTGTCCATCCTCTTGGGGATTTATTTCTCTCTGTGTTTCTCTCTCACTTAGTCTTTGACTAGCTAGTCTTTCATGTCTTCTCACCTTTCACAACTCTTCCTCATTTCCTTCATCGATTTCTCTTGGTCCAAGTTCTTTGCTCAACACCTTAGACTGCTTCACTGCTTTCTTTATCTTACTGCGCCAAGACTTCTAAAATATGGTGTCTCTTTTCAAGGCTCAATCATTCTTTGCGTACATTTATTGTTGCTTCCCCATTTATAAAAGAACCCTCTCCCCTTTCTTAGGCCATCATCCCACCCCAAAGTCACCCCACCCCAATCCTAGGTGTTTAGAATGTCCTCTTAGTCGGGGAGATGGTCAACATCCCCTCCTCCATCAAGAATACCTTCATCCATAGGGGAATTTCTCTTAGTATCCTTCCCCATGCGTCTTTCTTGAAATCCTCTTCTTCCCTTGAAAAAGAATGGTGGTTCTCAGCTGCAAAATCAATCATGTATCCTTCCAGAGTTGTATTGATCCAGAAATCAACCGCTCACGTTATCAAACGATCCAGCCAATGAAGCGTTGCAATATTTTATGTATCCCAAGTACAGGTCTTCTTGACTCATTCTTGGAATCCTGGAGCTTCTTGGAGCCTCTCTATCCAATGGAATAGTTCTTCCAAAAATTTAACCCAGAATATCTTGTATTGGTCACTTGATTTTTCTGAGTAAAAGATAACCTTTCTTGTATCTTTCACATATTTACCTCGCAACTTTGATTATTTCCATATGAAGGCATCATAATTTTTCTCCCGCCACTGGTGAATATCAGAGCAGTGGATCCGTGGAAGAACTCTCCCTATAGGTTCCCTCTTGAACCATGTCCTTGCAATAGATTCATTTTGTTGGCACATAATTGATCAGACCAGGGTCCTTCTCATGTTACCAACAAAATGTACCGAGGTAGTCTAGAGTGCTTGCATTTTCATTTTCCTTGAAGGGAAGAAGTGTCACCTGAAGTGCAACCAAGAAAAGGAAAATAAGGAAGAGAAAGAATAATGCTTAGACAATTCCATGAAGTCTTAGGATCTCTGTAGTCTTGCGCAAGATAGATTAAAATCAGAACTGTATGAACATTCCTAATTCATATTAAATAAGACAAAGTTGCATTGCATCCATAAAGAAATTATATCCCATTAATTAGATCTGACATAAAGATAATATGAAACAATATTTAAGATAATCTGAATTTAAACAGACACAGTGATTTCAAAATTTGAATCTCTCTTTGTATTAACTTTGTAAGGTTCTTCTCAATTACATAATGTTACTCAAATATAGACACAACTCGACCATGCCAAATATTAACAACAAACTCTATTACTGAGAGACAAGGTTAACCCAAAACCCTTGTTCTTTCACCAATACAACATGACATGACTCTTTACAAACTTGGTCTGGTCCCAAAACCCAGACTCTTAGAACTCTATCTAAAATTTTCCCCAAAATGGACAATAATACAGACTCAAACATATGGACTACATGAACAATCTACAAAATCAACAATCAACAATCCATAATCCTTAATCAACAACAACCCAAAATCAATTCTTTACAATCGTATTCATCCCATATATATAAGCCAACTGGGATTTTCAGGTTTAAGGATTCACATGATTTCTTGTTCTTATTTTGTTGTAACTTATGTCTCCATGTTGGTGTTGTGTTGTCCTTCCTTCCAATAGTTTTCATTTTCTTTCATTTTTCTGATGTCCTGTGTTGACAATTAAAATCACAATGAGGAATTCCACTCGCAAAGTATTGATCAAGCCCTATTATTTAAACTATGCTAATAATATAATAATAATAGGTGGGACCCCCTTATAGATTGGAGGCTCAAAGATAGACATATCACACTTTTTTTAGTTGTTTTTTCAACACTGCTTATGTAGTCCTACATGGTTGACAATGCAGTCTTGTTTTCATTTCAACATAGTAACATGTGGATGATGCATTTTATGGGATGTTTCTGCAATTCAAAGTATTATTTTTTATGTTATGATGGGAATGTAATTACAATTGATATTGTTTAATCATGTCACAAATCATCTTGATCTACTACCTGGCCACATACACACAAGAAATATGTTAGTAACAACATAACCAAAACAAATAAAGGAAACTCATGAAAAAAATCCAAAAAGGAAAGGATTTGTGTTTAAGCTATGTTAAGGATTATATGCAAATGGAAAATTAAAAGATGTTAGTGTTAGTCCTAACTATTATATGGTTGGTTAGTGCCTATGTGATTTTCATTTTATTTATTTTGAGGCGCATGTAACATTGCAATACAAATGATATGGCATACACAAAAATTGGCAAGGGTTAACATGTGAATTTTTGGGTGGCGCATTGGGAAAGAAATATCATCATAGATTTCAATGGTTTGGGCATTAATGAATACATGGTTAAATGATATGGTGAATGTTTGGTTGTCTTTTACTTAATAATTGAATAAGATAGGAGATGGAAGTGACATCCAATAAATGCACGTCCCTCCATACTCACCCCATTGATCGTCACCCTAGTATTGTTCTTTGTTGCATTTCGGTCTGTTGGTGGTTGAGCTCTACATTTCATGATTGGGAAGAAAAATGCTCAACCAAATCACCATTTTAAACTCTCTACTATAGGTATGGTTATTTTTCACCCCATCCATGAATTATGCTCTATGTATAAATAAAAAATGGCTCAGTAATGCTTGGGTTTGTGTGTTCCTGAGAATTGCAACTATGTAAATGCATGTTATTTCTCTCTCAAATGACTATGTAATTGTTCGAATTACAAGAAAAAGAATTGGTTTTCTGGTTGATTTGTACATTTACTGGTTACTCTATCAGTTAAAATCGTGGTGGGTCTCTCTGGATATTAAGTAAATGTGGTATTACCACTCTGTGTTAAAATGGTGTAGGGTTTCTCTTTGTGTAATATTGTCGGTTTTTCCCTCATAGTTATGAGTGTAACCCTATCCAGTCGCATTCATATTTTCATTCAGTTGATGTGTATATTATCTATACCAGAGTGATGGTCGTGGGCTCGTTCTCATTATCTTGGCACCAAAGTATCTCAATATCCAGTCTTAGGGTGGCGATAACATTGATATATACCATAAGGTTCTGGGTTGATATAAGTTATGCCTCGGTGTTATACATCCTCACTGGTATTGATGTCAAATGTTTCATCTCTTAAGAAAATAGACAAAGGTTGTATCTTTGTGTGTTCTTTGTAACTGTCATTTTTCAGTTAACATTAGCCTCTCCTATGCAAGCGTAAAATGCATTATGTGCACTGGCCTTTTCTACCCTACCCGTCGTTGTTTTCCTCTATGGCTAACTGTTGTTCCATTGCCCAGACTGGGAGTTATAAGGAGACCCTATGGATTACTACTATGTTGGTATCAAAAGGGTTTTTCATGTGGTTGATATGCCCCTAAGGACCTCTAGTTCTCTGTGCTATTGTTAAATGAACATGCTCTCAATTGTCTCCTTGTATTTTTTGTGAGAGAGCCCAATTTTAAATCTCAAACCATTATGCTCCCCTCGGGCATCTTCTTGGTTGTCAAATATTGGCTTATCAAGTGGATTGGTTATGGAAATTTTCGTCAAGTCCCTATCTCATATTTTTATCATTAAATTGGTTGAATATTTATGATTGGGAATGATTAATTATATATAGTCGAGGGTTGTTTTCCTCTCGTTATGTTTCCACACACTGTGTTCTTACAGCGTGTTCTTAATTGCAAATTGGAAACACCTGTGTGTTTCGCTAGGCCCGATCAGAGTTATAGCTAATGATGGAAATGGTGACTGTGTATATTTGGTTATGTTCACTGTTTATATACTATTGAATCATCATGCATATTGTAAATGGTTACATCGACAACGATGAGGCTCGAGTTTTATGTTGACTGTGGTTACGTTGAAAAAACTTATTGGTTAATATGATGAAGAAAGTGTGTAATCGGGCATGTTTGGAAGTCTATTCATATTTGGAAAGGGGGTTGTGTATATTTTAATTTGGTCCGATCGTGAATTGGTATATAGTCGATGTTATTTTTATAGTGATGCAGAGGTGGAGCAATGTTTTTGAGTGTTTTCTTTAAATTCTTAAAAGGAAAGAAAAGAAATTAAAGAACAAGAATTTTCTTAAAAGGACTATTGAATGGAAAGTTGTTTTGATTATGAGTATGAATGCACAGATTGTTCTAAATTGCGAATTTTTGAGAAATTTAAATGTTGGAACAACGAACAGTTTGATACACATTAATTGTTGATATGGTGTTGGTATTTTTTGTATTGATTTTAGTACAGAGTTATGGTTGTTGATTACTTGATTTGTTTTATGAACAATATTCATTATTTCCCTGCCATTCTCTCACTTTTCCACACATTACAAATCCCCTCACATTCCCAGATCCACTATTCACGTAATGTTCTTAAAATTAAATTATAATTAAATGAAAACTTTGTATTATAGAAATCGAAGGATGACACAGAGATGAGTTACAGATGATATATTTTTTTATTACAACATAGTTGATTGTTTGGTGATTTTTGATAAGTAACCATGATATATTCCCTTTCATTTTATCACTTTTATCTCAATACAACCCCTCATAGATCCCAAAACCCTTATTCACCCCCTGCTCATGGACAAGTATTAAACAATTTTTATGGATTGGATTGCATGAGTCTGATGTGTTGCTGAGCCAAAATTTGTTTCATATTTAAAGAGATGTCATGTATGGTTTGTTGAAGAAACTAGTTGCTAATAAAATATGCATACATGAATGAGCTTCTTCAGCAGAGGAATCCATGGCTAGAATAACAGGGGAATAGGAAATTGGAACAGGGGCCCTAGAAGGCCAAGGTTTTTGATACATTTTGATGCAGATCCTTAAGAGTTGAACCATCTATTCCAATATGGGGTTTTCAACTGGATTGGACAAGGGGTTGTCCAACCTAGGCCAGAAAGGACTCCTTTCCAACCCCCACATGTCTCTGGTATCCTAGTTCCCCCTCATGTCTCATTACAACCTGAAGTCCCTGAAAATGACAGATGGAAAGAGATTGTCCACCTGACAGTCTCCCAACATTGTAGCTGGCCCAATTTGTCTCTACCCGCTCCTCCTCCACCGGTTAACCCAATTGTCTAGGCTACCCCTGCACACTCACTTGTACAGTATTCCCATGCAAGAAATAGGCTAAAAACTGAATCCCACCAAGCACCTGATAAAGGAAAAGGTGATGCCTCTCCCTTAAGTGACTCTGCCAAATCTGTTTCATCCTACATGCACTTGAAAGGTGATTACTCTCATGTTATCAATGAAATCATGCATACATGCTCCACATAGACTAAGGAAAATTCAGAGAAATCAAAGGGAGATAGTAGCAACAAAGGAAATATTCCTTCCCAGAGTGGAAAATATGGTTTTTTAGTGTATTTATTTATTGATTGTTGAGAACAGTTGACTGCTGAAGTTTTTGGACAACACACTATTTTTGGATATGGTTTCAAATATCATTAATTTTACATTTCAAATTATGAGAATGATGATGGGAGCCACGAGGGATGTGTCCCACCTACTAGTTATTATTTATTAAAGACCCTTATTATTATTTTATTAATTTTCCCCCTAAACTAAAAGTTAGTTGAGTTTTAGTTCACTTAACTAAAAGAGGTAGTTTAACTACTTCAACTAATTTTGATTGCTTAAAGGAAAAAAGAGAAGGAGGAAAAAGACAGGATAGAAGGAGAAAGCATACTAAGGTATTCTCTTGAGTTTTATTGAGATAGTTCAGTTTTCATTCATTCTTTAATTCATTGAAAGCCTAATTCTCTTTTATGACAACAGGGTCCTATTGTAGACAACATGATTCAAGGTTGAATTACATCATTCAGACACTTGTTTTACAGAGGCATTGATATATCTTTGATAGTCTATGTAGACTTGTCTATTTATGAAATAAATTTCATGATTGATAAAGGATATTGTGTAGAGTCGAGTGGGAAACAATCTGTGGCAAGATGATATAGCTAATAAAGTTCAGTTTTTTACTTTCTGTCAAAAGTCCTTTTGTATGGTTTTCATCGGGGGCATCTAAGTTTGACTTTGGTCCAAACTTCCTCAGGGAATTTTGTAAAGAGAGTGATTATTTTGATTAGTTGGAATGAAATAAGTGATTTCTTTCTATCTCATTTGTGTTAATTATTGACTTGGTATTTTTTCTTCTGTCTCTACATTTTCTTTTACATCTGTTGTCTTCAGAAAATTACATAAATATTGAATTTTTCAGCAATCTTTTATTTATAATAAAATCATCCTAAGCCCTTGTAACCAATACTTGTGGATTAGGAAACAATTTTTGAGGCTATAAACATAGGGTGATATTCCCATCTATATTTCCTTAGCCAAGAAAGATATGAAAATGTTTGAGTAAGATCATTTCATATCTTTTCCTCAACATTTATTTTGGCAACCATACTGGGGAGATCTTTCATATCTCTCTGGTTTATTTTTATGCTTGATTATCATCGAATATATTGACTTTTTTTATATTGATTCTTTCATTGTTTCATTTCTTAATGATTGTTCTTGTTGCAAGGCAGCCTAATATTGAGCTCGGTCTTCAAGATAAGACCAACATTGCTTTAAATTCGTTTAATACCATCTTAGATACTGCTAATACCTGGGCTGATATGAATCGCTCATGGGCAGAAATTGAACAAGATATAAGTGCCTAAGAACACTGGGAATCTAGGCATAGATAGCTTGGGAATAAACCATAACTTTCTTTTCCTTCAGTTTTGTATCTTCTTTTCATGTCCTTTGACCCTCTTGTTTCTAGGAGAAGAAGAGGTTTATCACCTGAAATAGGAAGAAGGAACGTTGTGTTATCAACCCAACAAAGTTCTCTAAGGATAACTATTATCACTGAAATTTCGTCCGTAAATGGTTACAAGAATTCAGCATCGCCACACAATTATGAGGTCACCCATGGACAAAAATTACCACAAAAGCATTTCAAAAGGATAAAAAACTATATAACCAATGGCAAAATTAAAGTGTGCTATGGCTACATAGGGCGCGTGCGCACATACGCAAAACAGAAACGCGGGAAAAGTACACATGTTCCCGATGCACGACTATGGTTGAAAAAATCTGTGCACATGTGAGAACGACGCATTTATGAGAGTGGTCGACCTCCCACCCACTTTTGGTTCAGCTTCCAAGTTGATTTGACACTCAATTCTAGACTGGATCTGACTGGGTGGCTGGTCAAAGACCTAGCAATGCCGTAATTAACCTCTTTACACACTACAAGCTGGTTACACAATACCTCAAAGAGGTGCTATAAAAAGGCCATGGATGCACTTCATTTTTCAAGGAATTTCAATAGCAAAGTTATGATACTATTATTCTCTTGAGGAATCCTCTATTCTCATCAAGAGTATCTTAGCACCATTACATTGGGCAATCCATCTCACCCCTTGAGTGGACTAGCAAAGAATTATTTCACCATTTTCATTTCAAAGTTGTAAGAAGAGATTATTTGTGGGGGTCCAAGAGCCCTCCCTTGGAGGAAGAAGGGACTCATAGTCCTCTTTCTTCTTGGTGTTTTATTTCACTAATATCAACCTTACCATTGGTGACATGGGTATTATTGTTTCTTTTGTCCTTATGTCTCTATGTTCATTAGTTTAGTTGTTATTTTATTTCTTAGTTTAATTCTTAGTTGTTCTTTTATATTTCTTTTTCTAACCCTTTTCCTTATAGCTATCCTTCTTAGCAAACCCAACTAAGCTTGCAAGCACCTCTATTTTTCTCACTAAGGTGACGAAAGAGGCGCAAAAAATTGGTGACTCACAGGGGAAAGGTATCAATTTCCTACCCCATTTGGGTTTTTCTAGCTCTTCTTTTAGTTTATTTAACTTGCAGGTGCATTAACCGGCCCAAGCCGACCTGCTAAACATCCAATTCCAAGTTGAATTGAGAGAATTTCATCCGAAATTTTTCTTCTCGACCGTGTGTTTGTTGTGCGCGGGTTTTTCGGCCCACATACGTGCAGCGTGTGCACATGCGCCTAAGTCACGATATTGTTCTATGCACCTATGCCCAAGAGCTCGTTTCGGTCTGCGCACAGGTGCTCAGTGTGCCTCTGTCTACACTGAGACCTGCACACCTATGCATAAAACTACAAATTGTAAGTTTTTTTTTTATTTGGGGAAGGCCCCAAGCCTTCTTAAAAGTGATTTCATGCATGTTTTAAGCTGCACCACACTTAATTCCCTCTTCATATAAAGGGATTAGTCAAAACACATAGGCACTTAGGGGGTTTAAAATCAATTTTTCCTCTTTTTGCTTTCATTTTTCCACATGGATGGCTTATTTTGACTAAAAGTATAAGTTGGAATCATTTGCAAACACATCTAACTTGCATTGGGACTAGAGGATGGATAAAAATCGTTTAGTATGCTCTTCTCTCGTGCCTCAAATCGACCTTGAGAATCATAAAGAGGTTGTAGGACAATATCATCTCCCTTAAAAAGACTAAAACCTTTAGGAGAGGACAACAACCCCTCTTGGGACTCCTCTTAGTTTATTTTTTCAAACACATCTTAAGATTGTAACGGGCCCATACATGCCCACATGCTACAAAGATAGGATAGTGTTGAAATTTACTTTCCTAGATTAAATCACTAGGGAAGTTTAAAGGTTTTGTAACGGGCCCATACATGCCCACATGATCACAATCTAGGATAGTTTCAAATCTTTTTCTTAGATTAAATCACAATAGGGAGTTAAAGGAATAGTAAAGGACCCACATGTCCACATGCTAGTTTTCCTAGTGACTTTTGAATTATGCAAGGTTGTACCAAAGGCATTTAGTTAATTAGGTAATCAACACTTGTAAGGACCAAGTGAAGTCCACATGTAGCAAGGTGACACATAATTCATTAAAACGTTGGCACACTTTCACTCATTCACACACAAAATTCACTTATCACTCACATAGTTTTCTTCTCGAAACGTGGAGGTCAAAGTAAGTTTCCTCCAAAGGGATTCTGAAACACCCCACCCTTTTCTTGACAAAACTATCCACTCCCATTTAATTCAACGAGGTTGGTTCACACCCCCAACCTCTCAAAACAACTACATATAATTTTTTTCTAAAAACTCACTAAGTTTTCCTCCATAGGAGGTGCCAAAAGAAATTTTTTAGTCTAGGTAGGATTTTGGGGATAGGAATCCAAATAACTCCCTGTTATCTGGTTCTTTCATTGTCAAAACAATAGAAGTTGTCAAATAGGAACTGAAAATCCTCCAAATCAAGTGTTCCTAACACCATAAGGTAGGGATATACCCATGAAGAGTTGAAGGCTGAGGTATAGTTGTTCTATGCGTCCCCCCTTGAGGCACCCACCTCTTGGACGAGATCCAACCCGTGACCCATTTCGTAGGCCGAAAATCTAAATGTCGCACTTTGACCGAGGTACCTAGTGACCAAATTTTAGGACATCTACCCAGGTGGCAATTGTGGGCTGCAATTGCACCTTGATCAGATTTTGTGTGGCTATTGGGAAATATCGCCATCTCTTTTAGGATATGCCCCCTTTACCCCTCATTATAACCGATTATTTCATCCTTCACTAGTTTCTCTTCCAGTGACTTCAGACCCCACTATTGAGTACTATTGGAAGGTCCAGTGCTATTTGAGAAGAAGGACGTTACATCTTGTAGGACACAAAAATTTGTTTTATTTGATTCCCCATGCGGACAAAACCCACTTATCCACATATATGATTCTTTTTCAAAACACTTTATATATGATGCACTTCTGATTACATTTTGATTTAGATATATATATTGTGTAAAGTTTAGAATTTGCAACAAAGGCTCTTGTTTATTTTCTCTCATCACATTTTGCACACATCCACTTAGCTAGTCGGACAGCATAGGGGACCCACAAAACCCCCGTCGTTCCAGACATTTACTAAACCTCCCTCCTATTTTAGGAGGAGTTCCTAGTCTTGCCAACTCATCGACACCACCTTCACACACTCCTGTGAGTGCCACTGTCCTAGGATCAGCTTTGCTTGGTTCCACATTACTTGGGTCCACTTCCCAAGTCCCTCCATTCACTCGCTCTCCTCTACATGGAAGTGGAGGACCAACTTCCTGTCAAGGGGGAATTACCAACCCACCTAGCCCCCCTCATGGGTCAGGTTCACAAAACACTCACACCATGGTTGGAGCTAATCCTCCCCCCGCACTACAGATTCCATATTTGGTCTCTCTTAACATACTAGATCTAAGCAAACTCACAAATGATCCTATATTACATGACCCCACATGGCCTGCAATGCCTACCAAACTACCTTCAGACATCCCCAAATTTGAAGGAAAGGCAGGGGATGACCAAGCCAACCATGTCATGGATTTTCACCTATGGTGCTCTTCCAACAACATTATGGATGATTCCATTAGGCTATGATTATTTCAACGCACACTCACTGGCCCATCAGCCAAATGGTATGTAGACGAAAAATCGGGGTCCCATGCGACTTTCGAGTCCTTGGCCAAAGCATTTTTTACCTTCTTCCAATTACCAATCTGCCATGACAATGGTCTTGAACTACTCTCTAATTTCAAACAAACCTTAGCCACACATATCGCTGATCACATTCACGAGTGGCATAGACAACGTAGTTTGTGCAAAGCAGAAACCACCAAACAACAGTGTCTTGACTGGTTTCTCAGATCACTTGTCTCTCTCCTCAGTAAGGATGTGGCTTCCACCTTCCCTCAATCAGAAGAAGAAGCCATCAGTAAGGCTCAACAATATGACCTCATCTATTCACAATCAGGGTACTTATACACAGTACTTCTTGATCTACCAAAACCTATGCCATTTGGTCAGGACAAACCCAAGATATCTCACTCAGCAGACAGATTGATTGGTAATACCTCGCACCAGGGTCCACAACCCCAACAACCACCAATGTATGGCACACCTCAATATCCGTCGGCATATGGGGGAACCTCTTATTACCCCCACCCCCTTATCAACAACCATACCCTGTTGCTATACCTCCACCCATCATTGGGCCACCACCAACACCCCCCATACACCCACCTATCCAAACAAGTTCTGGTACCCCCTCTACCTCATCTTATAGTACTAGCGAAAGCGCCCTACCTTCCTATATACCTTACAGATTGTTACCCCCACAAAATCCATACTTTCAATTTCCTGGTCCCCCACAACCAATGGCTCCCCCACATCCTCATGCTAGGGTGAATCTTGTTCAACCCTCTCTTGTTCAGCAATATCAAAATTTCAAACAGCTGAATATGGAAAATCCAACTCACCCATCAAATAATGCCAAAAAGAAAGGAAGAAAAAAGAATAAGAACAACCCAAGTCAAGGCAAGAATCAACCCCAACCAAACCAACCTATTGGGGGCAACCATAACCAAGGGAATCAGAACCCCCATGGGGGAAACAACAATAAGCGTCAAGGGAGAAATAACAATACTATCAAAACCTCTTTCCCTTGTTCCCTTTGTGGTGATTTCGGTCATTATACTCATCATTGCCCCCAAATCACTGATTTCAAAT